>BQKZ01007245.1:7750-23197 GCA_036244855.1 Temnopleurus reevesii | reverse complement strand
TTGGCACTCATATTATTTAAAACTGTCTCGGAATAAAAACTTCAATAGTTTTCTACATTATTAGAGTATGGGAAAAGAGAGCAGTTAACATACGAATTATTCATTGTAAATAAAATGTTGGCACTTTTGGCTATCCATACTTAAACCACAGATTTAGACCAGGGTTAACTTAAACCTCGCTATCGGAATACGGGCCAAAATGTCTTAACTCGAAGTCGTCATTCTTACTTTGTTTCACGTATTATGTGGACATAACGGTTTGTGAATGCTCTTTTTCTAAAAGGCCGACTCACTCACTTGCGTTTTAGCCTGCGTCGGCCCAGCGTTTTTTTCTATATATAAACACTCCCAGAGCACGCAGTATAGGTTGATCGGACGGTCGACTGACGTTTGACTTGCGCTCAATTAGCGTACGCCGAACGTCAGTCCACCGTATGACCTGCGTCTGTGTGCGACGAACTTCAGTCCACCATATGACCTGCGTCAAGGGAGCGTTTTTAATTTTTCAAAAACGCTGGGCCGATGCAGGCAAAAACGCAACGTTGTGAGTCGGCCTCTAGAAGAATGAATTCTCTTACATTCTCCGTTAAATCCCCACCCCCTCTGTCTCTCTTTCCTTCCCTCTCTAGGTTTATAACTTGAAGCCACGTCATGGCCAATGCAAGGATAGAGAATTAAAATAATTCGATTTTTATGGCTAAACGGATTGTGATGACTAGTGGCGAGTGCAATTGAGCCGCTTTGTGTGCAATGGACTTGAAATCCACTTCGTGGGCCTTTAGTTCTGAACATGACACAGCTGGCCTTCTGAACCGACATTGGAAACTGGTTTAGTGGAAGCACCTTCAGTGAAACCTAGATTTGAAATGAATCTAAGTTCTCTTCCACTATTCAGCTATTGTTTCACTTCTCACTCCTTTTTTCTCTCTCTCCCTTCTCCCTTTCTAGGTTTATAACTTGAAGCCACGTTATGGCCAATGCGAGGATAGAGAATTAAAATACTTTGTATGGATACGTATACCGAATGTGACGCTGGACGCACTAGAACCACTTGCATGAAATGGACTTGAAATCCACTTTCGTGGGCCTTTAGTTCTGAACAGGACACAGCTGGCCTTCTGAACCGACAGTGGAAACTGGTTTAGTGGAAGCACCTTTTGAAACCTAGATTTGAAATGAATCTAAGTTCTCTCCCACTGTTGTTTCACTTCTCTCTCTTCTCTCTTCCTTTCTAGGTTTATAACTTGAAGCCACGATACGGCCAATGCGAGGATAGAGAATTAAAATACTTTGATTTCTACGGCTACACGGAGTGTGATGCCGAGTGCAAAACGGACTTTTTAATCGACGCGTGTGGCTGTCGGCCGTTTGCTGCTCCAGAACCAGGTTAGTGTTCATGCCCCCCCCCCCTCAACAAAAACTAAAAAAAAAAAAAAATGAATGAACTAAAAAATAGCGAGTGAATAGATACGTAAATAAATGATATTAATAAGANGAGCACGCAGTATAGGTTGATCGGACGGTCGACTGACGTTTGACTTGCGCTCAATTAGCGTACGCCGAACGTCAGTCCACCGTATGACCTGCGTCTTTGTGCGACGAACTTCAGTCCACCATATGGCCTGTGTCAAGGGAGCGTTTTCAATTTTTCAAAAATGATGTGCCGACGCGTCGCGACGCGTCGCAGGCAAAAACCCAAGGATGTGAGTCGGCCTTACAGAAAAATAATTTCTCTTACATTCCCCTTTATTCCCTACCATCTCTCTCTCTCTCTGTCTCTCTCTCTCTCTCTCCCTTTCTAGGTATATAACTTGAAGCCACGTTATGGCCAATGCGAGGATCGAGAGTTAAAATACTTCGATTTCTACGGCTATACGGAATGTGATGCTGAGTGCAAAACGGACTTTTTAATCGACGCGTGTGGCTGTCGGCCGTTTGCTGCTCCAGAGCCAGGTTTGTGCTCATGCCCCCCTAAAAATTAGAATAAAAAGAAAATGAACAAAAAAAATAGCGAGTGAATAGAAACGTAAATAAATAATATTAATAAGAAGGATTACATGCAATGAAAAAGGTGCATAAAAGAAAGAGAGAAACACTGAGAATGTCATTTTCGGGTGTCGTATATAACAGAAACAAAGTTAGGTGTAGGGTTCAAACCCACATCGTGAGACGATCAATTTATTCTAAACCAGAAGCTCTACAGACTGAGTTTTTTTTTTGTCCAGTCTTATTTACGTGTATTAATCGAGTGACTTTAGGGCATCAATATTTTGGAAGGCGCAAGGGGATACATTGACGTTTGTTTACTTAAAGTGGAGAGTGTCACTCTCCACTGATGTCTTATAGATCAGTCCGTCGCTCAAAAACAGTTACTAGCTCAGTTGGTAAAGCGACTGGCTTGGAATAAAGCTGCGGTCATGAATATTTTATGTTTGCACACTGAGAAAAGGGTGCAATCAAACTACAGTGGAAAAATATTTAATCTAATTATGTTAAGAAACTCCCTGAAATTGTTCAAGCCAAATAATGTTAGCTATTTTCATGATATATTAATGTAAGAAACCTAAATGAACTAATATGCCATACAACTTTTACGTTTGTATATCACTACCATCTTAGTCACCCGCCCGATCATGCCCGATTAAGAAGACTTATGATTTTGTATCTTTATTACATTATTAAGAAAGATATTCATTTGACTCTAAATTACTCACCCTTTTCTTTGTTTAAATCATTTTAAATATTAGATTTTTATTTTTCAACGTAAAAATTGTAAGTTATTTCTAGCCAATTTCCTTAAATGTGCAATACTTGATTTTAGAAATGATTTGAATTTAGTAATTCAAATTTAGTGGATTCTTTTTTAGTAAATCACATTTTGAAGTAGTGAGCTATATAGCGAATAACAGGCTATTTTTAAGTTCACGAAACATGTATATAGCTCGAAATGCCTCTTTGCATTCCTTTAACCCTTTGACTACTGAATCCTTCGATTCCCATAGACTTTGCACAGGAGCAGCCTGGTTCCAGTATTCGATGGGTAAACATATATATTTTTTTAAATTTCATTTTTTGTTATCCTAGCTAATCTCACAGAGTGCAGCACCCTGGAATTTTATACCTGTATGGGACCCTCTTGGTGTAAGTTTTTTTTCATTCATCTTTTTTTTATCGTTATTCTTTTATTTTTAGCCACTTGTCTATAAGCTTGGGTAAATGAACATGGCTGAGAGTCATAAATTACCGACACATATAGTCAAATTTTACTTGTGTGCCTTAAAAACTAAAACGAATAATTATATCATAATCAAAATTAATTGATCATAGTACAATTCTAGATAAAGCAATATGAATGTAATTTCACAATAGCTCCAGGCACGCATCAGAAATATCCTTCTATAATTTATTCAGGTACATACAGTTTTCTAGTAAACATACGTTTTTTAGTAAACATACGTAAGTCTCCCATGGGACCGAAAACATAACACATAATGCATGCATATGTTCAGGTAAAAACATTCAAAGATACAACACAATAGAAAACAAATAATGTCCTGGGAGGTGTTTCACCTAGATAAGAAAGCCTTTACGCACGAATTCACGTTCGACTGGTACCCCTTCTTGTGCATAATGGTTCACATTATTATGAACGTAAAGTCGTGCGCAACTTTAAGAACGACGTGGTGAAACACCTCCCTGTTTGACATTTCTACACAGAATAAGAGGGAAGGAAAATTCCTTTTGTGTGCCATGGGAATTGTTTACTTTGTCCAGTTCCTATGTCTGTTCTGCTCACAGAATTGTGGTGCAACTGTTAGAAAACGGGATATATACTAATTCCGTAAAATAAAGTGGGTCATGGGACAATAGATCTGTCCGTCGTGTTTTGAAATGTGCGGACGCAACAATCACAATCCGCTTTCGATTTGATTAGCATTACAAACGAGCCTTGAATTCGCGTTCGACTCAATTCTACGGAAATACAGTCAAACCTGTCTATAGTGGCCACTGTCTATAGTGACCACCTGTCTATAGTGGCCACGTAGATTGATTCCCTCCAGGTGAAAATGCATGTTATAGAACCTGTCTATAGAGGCCACCTGTCTACAGTGGCCACTTTTTCTGTTTCCCTTGGGGTGGCCTCTATAGACAGGTTTGACTGTAGATTATTGTCATGAGCATGATGTTATTCCTTTTTACATTACCCCTCTATCGTTGAATATGAGAGGGAGGATAAGTTGATTAATTTGATGTATCGGACTGTAAATGTGATTTTTTTTTGTTCCAGTAATCAAGGATTTAAACATTAAAGCGGTGTGAACGCTTGGTGTCTCGGATGATGTCCGCTCTTAATAAGTGATATCGTCCTTCTCCTTGATGATTATATCGTGTTAGCAATATCATTATGATATATCATATTTATTTTCAGCGCAATTTGTGACGAATCACACCTGCGACTGTCCAGTGCCGTGTAGCTTTCGGACTTATAAACCAATCATATCCAACACGAAGTTTCCTTCAACTTTCTGGACCAGTGTTTATTCATCCTTATTTGGTTTCCCAGAAGAGGTTTTTCCGTAAGTACTCGGCCCCATAACATAAATATTTCTAATCAATCGTAAAATTGATATCAATCGCATGTCTATGGGGAATCATACACTAAAGTTTGCGATTGATCGCAAAAGTGACTGTATCTCTTTTATGTTACGGGCCCCTGACCTGTTAGTCCCACCTGGAGGCTGACCCCGCCCTGTCGTCATACCGATTTATCTTAAATCCGAACAGTGATCTATACATTAACTTTTCGTTTAATCAATGAATTAGAATTGAGATTGAGGAAAATAACCTTAAAACATGGTATCTATAATCAAATACGACAATGATAATCAAAATTGTGTTGATGCGGTTTGAGAGCAGGGGGGATCAGTTTGTTGATGTGACTGCCCTATAATTACTGCATGATAATGATAATGATAATGATAATGATGATAACAATTATGTTGATAGTAATGATGACGATAATGATATTAACAATAGCATTATTATCATCATCAGCATTATTATTTCTATTGATGTTATTATTATTATCAATACTATGTTCGACATTTTTAAGATCATGTAGAAATGATAGTTGGCTCTAGCTGAGCGCATTTGATAATGATGATATTGATTATAATTAGGATAATGATAAAAACAATGACAGCAATAATGGCATTGATAATCTTAACATAATATCAATAGTACTAGTAAATAACGGCAATTGATTACACATTTATCGTTTTATTTTCAGAGAAAACATCGCTTATGTATCTATATACTTCCAAGAGATAAGCATTCATGAGATTCGCCAGCAAGTTGATTACAATTTCTTCAGTTTATTGTGTAAGTGTTTCATCAAACATTAATTACGATTTGATTTGAGGTTTTCCCTATACGACTCTGTTATTTATTCTTTCGAACAATTCTACACATGAGTTAAAGTGGACCAATTGCAGTACCTAGATGTCGCTTCACAATTACATAATTGCTGCCATTTGCTTTACGGAGAGTGGTAAAGGAAGAAGTTATGTGGCTAGTAAATCTTTATTTCAATTGAATGATTTATTTTTGGTATGTAGATAATAATTGGAACAATTCTTCCGTTTTCCCCAAACTGTATTTGTCCCCAAGTGTAATGTCATATACTGCTCAGCGCAGATGTCTGTATAGGCCTACACCTTCCTAATATGCACAATACCACCCTTTTTAACCGTGACGGGCTCGTTTTAAAGATCCTGGGCTGGTATTGAAACGGTAGAATTTGCGTATCCGCTCTTAATTTGGCAGGAGATGATATACACTCATTGAATAGGCGTCAGTAAAATATTACCCTTATCTAAATAATAGATCAATCGGCTCTTATTCTCTCCCACTTAGGGGTGCTTTGTAGTCGTATATGTTTCTACGTTATTTTAGGACATCCTATCGAGACGCATGACATAATACCAGAGACAACGTGCATGGTAATGGGAGGCTGATGCGTAGTTTGCAGGCACATACCTTAGACTTTCGGTGTGTGCATGCACAGATCATGATACAGGGTGTGCATATTGTGTGACTACATCACACACATACAGCATTGCTCTACCCAGAGCATGCAGTTACACAATGCATACCCTGTATCACTCTCTGTGTGTGCGCACAACGTAACCCACGGGTCTGTTCTGGCAGACTAGCTGATGCGTGCCTACTTTAGGCTTTTCGCGAAGGCACCTTTTTTCTGAGTATATAGAGCCATGATTGTGATTTTTTTAATGGAGAGACGATTACATTTTGTCGATTTCTTTCTACTTCCCGCTCACTGCGTAACATATATTTTTTTTAGATAATTTTTACTTATATGTGTATTTTTTTGTATTTTTTACTTATATGTGCATTCTTTGTATTTTAAATGATCTTTTGTAAATGCATTTGCAATTCAGCCTTTAGCTGCAAGAAATGATTTTATTTGTGATTCAATAAATAAACCATTACTACTAATATAATTTTCTCTTTCAATGTTCTCTCGCAGGTGATATTGGCGGGTCGCTGGGGCTATGGCTAGGAGGAAGTGTCCTCACGGTGTTTGAATTCTTTGATCTCTTCGGCAATTCCATCTATGTCTACTCTAAACGAATTCCAAACCGAAGGTGATCAGGGCCCTTTTTATCCAGAGTGAAATTGTATTGGTTATAAACTATGCAACCATGGCCACGAACGCTCTCGTCCTCTAGGAAACAACAATGATACCTACAGCTCTGCAGGTCATCATTATGGAAACGGACTCTAAATGATTTCAGATGTACTGTATGTCGTTTAAGCCTTCATAGTGTGTGGTGTGTGGTTTCGATAAAGATGAGCCAAGTTCTTGGACAAGCATCGAATCCATCTACGTCTACTCCAAACGAGTTCCAAATCGGTGATCGAGGCCCTTTTATCCAGAGTGAAATTTTATTGATAATAAACATGAGAAACTCTGCAACCGCGACCGCTACCGCTCCAGGGTACAACAATCAGAAAGTGGTACGCAGGGCAATTTAGGTGACTATCCGGTGAGCATAATCTGCAGAGTGTGAAGAACGCCACCATATTCAAGACCTACCTACCTAGTACCTGCAGTTCATCATTATGGAAACTGGCTCTTAACAATTTCAGGTGTATGGGGTTCAATCAGTCAGAGTACATGGTTACTGTCAGCAAGGGTCAAGTTCTTGAGACCTTGGACAAGCATCGATTGTTTAGATCCACCAGAATATGGAAACGTTCTTACGGTGTTTGAATTCTTTGATCTGTTTAGCAATTCCATCTACGTCTACTCCAAACGAATTCCAAACCGCAGGTGATCAAGGCCCCTTGATCCAGAGTGAAATTTAGTGATAATAAACTATGCAATTGTGACCGCGATCGCGACCGCTCTCCAGGGGACAACAGTCAGACATTCGTACGCACACCAATTTAGGTGAATGTCTGATGAGCATAATCTGCAGAGGTTGAAGAACGCCAACTTATCCAAGACCTCCCTGCGATTCATCATTATGGAAAATGGTTCTAAATATTTCAGATGTATGGCGTTTAAGCATTTAGAGTGCGTGGTTCCTGTCAAGAAGAGCAGAATTTTTTAGACCTTGGACAAGCATCGACTGTTTAGATCCACCAGAATATGGAAACGTTCTTACGGTGTTTGGATTCTTCGATCTCTTTGGCAATTCCATCTACTTCTATTCCAAACGAATTCCAAACCGAAGGTGATCGAGAGCCTTTTATCTAGAGTGAAATTATAGTGATAATAAACTATGCAATCACGGATGGCGAGCCTAATCTATACAGAGATTGAAGAGCGCCATCATATAGAAGACTTACCTACTTACCTGCAGCTCATCATTTTGGAAACTGGCTCTAAACAATTCCGAATGTGTGGCGTCTGAACATTCAGAGAGCATGGTTTTCTATCCAGAAGTGCCCATGTCTTTGGACCTCGTACAAACATCCGATTGTTTAGAACCAAGGCAGTGAATTAAGAGAAGAAAATCATTTCTTCGGTACCACATTTTTCCTTCAAGAAATTTCGCAGAACCGTGATGGTTTTAAAATTCGTCGTTGTATAGACGTGACGTCGTAGCTATGACTAGGGTCGTTGTCATAGCGACCGTCTCACGCGTTCTTGCAAATACAAAATTATAATTTTTTTAATCCTGGTAATTTCGTACATGGGAAGTGAAATTACCATTATCACGACCCGTACCATAGGCGATCACAGCTATCCTCAGGGTTCCGATTTAAATATATGAGTCTGAAATGTTTGATTTTTGGGGACCATTGCCTGTCATCCATTAATCGTTGTGGAGAAAACCTGCTATATTGCCGATCGTTTGAGCCGGTTCTGAAAAATTTAGAGTGACCTCGGGTGGGTGTGATGCGCGTCCAAAACAGCATCTCCTGTCTTAGACCGAGCTCAGAAATCTACGGCGTTAAACCATTTTAACAGAAACTAATTTAACAGCAGGTCTGAATTGGACAAGTATATAGTCATGAAAGTGGACGTCCAAACTGACTTGGAGATAAATTTCGCAGTGTAGACTTTCGCCGAGTTCAGCGGGGATAATAATAATAATGTCTTATTTACCCAGGGTAGCCACATTCAGCTGTAAGTTAGCTGCTCTTCCAGCGGGCCCTGCATAACATAAAGTTATAATTACCCTTCTCCTTTCTTTAATGCCGAGCGCCTGGCAAGAAGGCAGATGGTCCCATTTTTATAGGTCTTTGGTATGACCCGGCCGGGGATCGAACCCACGACCTCCCGTTCATGGGGCAGACGCTCTACCACTAAGCCACACATGACTGGATCACGGAAAGTATGTGAGCAGCTGTGCATCCGTCGTCTAGCAACAGAGTCAGTTTTCATGAAGTGGACTTGAAATCCACTTCGTGGGTCTCTAGATCTGAACAGAACGCAAGTACGTGTCCTTCTGATCTGGCTTTGGAAACTTCAAACGTGGTCATACAGAGTTTCTAATGACGTCATTCATGTACCAAGCTGGAAGACAAACAAGTGCCCAATGCTCATCAGCGTATGAATATACTTTAAAGGTTACGACATGTCATTGCTCTCCACACTGTATGAATAAGCAACAGTTGAGTTTACATTCCACTGATGGCCAACTATTGACAATATTGTCGATTTCATTAGCAGAATTACGTAATTTTCACGGCTTTTTTAATGTATGCGATGAACTATGCATATTCGTTTTGATAAATTGCCTTTCACTCTTGAATGAATTTTATGATTTATATGCTGCCTTGATCTCCTTTGTTTATATATATTGTTCCTGGTTCGTCAGTTGTGGAAGGTTAAAGAGGAATCAGTCCCTGAACATATCGAGGTCTCATTGAATGACAGAAAATCAGACGAACAAACTGTGAAAAATTTGAGCAATATCGGACGATCCGTTCAAAAGTTATGATTTTTTTTTTATTTCTCAAAGATATGACGACCCTGCCTCTGATGGTCTAGGGTTTGGTTCCCCTTTATTTATGTGCAAAATGCTGATAAACACATACATTGGGATAAAAGGAACATGTTATAATTGATTAAAATAGGACTGTGTAAAATATACCATTTAATGAATTAGATTTCTTTACTGAAAATAACAAATAATAAAGAATTCGTCGATATGTACAGTTCTGAAGCCACCATAGTCAAATAAGCTACCCTATTTGTCTATATTTCTCCAATTTAAACCGAATTAGGGTACGGTCTCATACTGTACTCTGTGATTATGCATGCAGTGTAAAAATTAATAACAAGCCATTCCTTCACAGGGCAATTAGTATGCGTTGGCATCCGTCATGAGGGGGACACTTTCTATCCGTTTTTCGGAGCATCTTTAATGCCAAATAAATTACATTTGCACACAAATATGCCTGTACATTCCTGTATATACACATGTATTGTATATATATGTTTTGTCATGTTCAGTCATTCAATAGATCTAGGTAAATCAATTCAGCCCAGCTCGAATGATGACTGTAAAAAGATGTAGAAATAGACTACAAAGTGTATATATGTTAAATGACATGCGTATTGACAATCTATAAAAGTAGCAATAAATACAACCTCAAACATTTCTTTTCTAGAATGTGTCAAGTCATCACCTTGAGTGTCATCATGCTTTGAAATATTTTGAAATAAAGAAACGTGCTTATGCTGATGCTTTGATGTATTTGTTTACTGATATCATGTGAATATTTCGAATGATGAATAGGCCTCCATGAATAGAATATTTTTCTACTGTCTGCAATAAATCTACCCGTTAAACCTGTACAGTGTATTTCAAACCGCCTTGTTTTTATCCATTCATTAATGTCGTGTTTTGTAATTCAATAAAGTACACATGGTTTAAATAAAAAATAGTAGGGACAATAGTTCGGTATTCAAGTTGTATAAATATTTATTACACGGAAATTTCAATTTAATCTCCATAAAAAGTCTTTGCATATGTACAAACACTATGATTTGATTTAGTCATCCGTTTCATGATACAACACACAAATAAACACGCATTTGATACCAAATTTATGTGTGAAAATTAAGTTTGACTTCAAGGGAAAGCCACCACTGGAATTACCGTGTTATCATTTGACGACAAAAATCCAATGAACAAACAGATTACTGTGAACATTTTAGCAAATTCGGACAATCTGTTCAATAGTCAGATAGTTATGAATTTTCAAATTCTCTGTGGTATTTCGATCCCTGACACTGGTAATGATCCGTGCGCAAGACAACGCTGACGGAATCTGTGACGTCTTGTCGGACAACTACTCATTTTCACTCTGTCATGTCTGTATACGGAATTTAACATTTTCTTCTTTTTATAAAACTCTACAAAATTCAGGTTTTCTTTTGCTTGAATATTGTATATCTGATATTTTTCTATTCTGCGTGTGTTTTTGATTTCTAGATTTTTCATTAAATTTATCAAAAAAAAAAAATCTTTATACACAAAGTGAATGAGTAGCTCCGCAAGTACGTCACAAAATTCATTCTGCCAAATTTTCCGACCACAATGGCATAAGCAGCAGCATAGCAGGGATTGTAATTTAATTGGAAATCACAAAAATTCATAACTTCTGAAAGGATTGCCCGATTTTGTCTAAATTTTCGCAGTATTTTCATCTCATTTTTCCTTATTCTATGAAAGAACGACGATCCCAGAGGTTGATCCCCTGTATGTTTTAATAAGGGGAGATCCATCAACAGATGTGACAGAGAAAACATTATCGGTCCCAATTGTTAACCAGTATTAAGTGACGGATATTTCAGGTCTCACTGCGTCTTCTTTCATCTTCAATACTTTATCCATCATCCCCACCGAACAGTCATCATTATCCCGTTATCATCATCTCCATGTACATCATTACTACCACTATGATCATTATAATCAACATCATCGCATATTATTATCTCTATAAATCTGATATTTATTTTTGATGCAAATTTATGCATGCACTTCCCTTCCAATGTACGCTGTAAGCATGGTAGAATTCAGCTTTTCTAGCTGCAACGATTTTTAATTGGATAAACAACTTATATATCTATCTATCTATCTATCTATCTATCATCACAATTATCACCATCATTATTATTATCACCATCACCACCATTATCAATTCATCATCATCATCATCATCCTCATCATCTTCGCCACTTCCAACACAACCAGCATCATCAACACTACCACCATTATCTGACATAAGTATCATTACTATAATAGCTGCTTTCACCTGATCATCATCACCATCTTTATCATTATCATCATCAGCAGGAGCAGCATCACAGCCCCTCCCCCCAAAAAAAAATCATCAACAAAATCAACCTCATTGTCGTCATCATCATCATCATCATCATCATCATCATCATCATCACTGTCATCATCCACTATCCTGCGGCCGCGTTCTCTTGGAGTAGACGTAAATCGAATGTCCAAACAGATCAAAAAGTTCGAAGAATGTGATGATGCTTCCGCCGAGCCAAAGGCCAAGTGAGCCACCCAAATCACCTACAGGCAGGAAACAAAGATATAGATTACTTATGAAATTAAATCACACTACTCTAAAGCACACTGTTACAGGTTTCCATCGATAACGTTGATGGCCATTTCGTCTTCATGATTGACTATGTGGTTCCACATTATGCAGTATGATATAATGATCAACCTCAAATTGTCAGTTGTGGAAATATTTGGATATAAAATGGCATTTTGTTACTTTTCTCTGCAACCCCACCCCACACACACAGACATATACGCAACACGCACATACAGACATGACTACATAACGTAAATCTCTATTATACACACGAACACACACGCACACATACACGTCAGCTTGTCATTGAGTATATTTGATCTGCCAGCTAAAGACAGTTTCATGTAATCTACTTTTCATTTTCTCCCCCCCCCCTTTATTTTTTGTTTTTACAGAATATATATTCATTTTTCTCATTCAAGGAAAATGAAAACATATACACATGCAGTAGAAGGATTTGACCAACCAAACGTTTCTTTCTGTCGTCTTCTCTCTCCCTATAATGATGTCCACTCGGCTCTTCTACTTCGCCAATGCTCTTTACCGTATCTCAAAATAAGATGTTCTTCTCTACTTTAGATCGCATATTCTTCTGTTTGTACGTACGCCTTATTTTATCCGTTATTCAAACACACACACACATACAAACAAACAATAATACACTAATACAAACACACACACACATTAAATCAAAACACGATATAATCTATTTCCGAAAATGAAGTCGAACGCCAATTCAATGCTCCTTCGTAATGCTATTCAAATCGGAAACGGCTTGTTATCGGCTTGACCTACTTTATTTTGCGGAAATAGTTTATACAGTCAAACCTGTCTATAGTGGCCACTGTCTATAGTGACCACCTGTCTATAGTGGTCACTTAAATTTATTCCCTCCAGGTGAAAATGCATGTTACAGAACCTGTCTATAGAGGTCACCTGTCTACAGTGGCCACTTTTTCTGTTTCCCTTGGGGTGGCCTCTGTAGACAGGTTTGACTGTATTGTGTTTCGAGCAGATTTTCAAGATGGTATACTTACACAGGAAACCGAAGAAGTCATAATCAATATTCTGGGTGATTTGCTGTATGCTCATCTCTTTGAAAAATAGTGAAAGAAAACACAAGTTGTCTCTGTAGGAAGAAAAAAAAAAAAGACAGAACCCTACAGATTAAAAACGGTGATTATGCTGATTTTTTTTCTGAGAAACAACAACATTCTACGTTGCCAAAGGTGTGTAAGGCCCCAGTCACATAGAGACCCGGTAGCAGCACGATTGAACACGACTTTTTGTTCAGTTCACTGTTAGTTGTCTGCGAACAAAGAGTCCTTTTGAATCGTGTTGCTTCTCAGGCCCTATGTGACTGGGGCCTGACTAGCGTCATCATTCAAAATGAGTTAATCTAAAGCAATTTGTTAACCCTTCGTTTACCGGACTGCTCTGGAAATGCTCTTCAGGACAATTATAACGTTATCCCATTCAATGTTGTGGCCTGTATTGTAGGTATGTTCAGTTCCAGCTTAAATAGGGGTGAATCGATCATTCTGAGGGCTCTTCTGCGTTCCCAAAGTCCTTCATGCAGAGTTCTGCCAGTTAACGACATCTGGCTACTAATCCCATTCATGTAGATGCCCCGACTGAACATGATTCAGCAAGACTTTTTGTTCTGCCCGGGGCAGTCAAGAATAGTCTACCCCAAAACAATACTTCTTAAACAGGAACAGAAAAATCAAATAACAGAACGCATAAAGTTTGACAAAACTCAGACAGCTAATAAGAAAGTTATGAATGTTTAAATATTTAGACAAATTGGCAACTGATGACGTCATAGATGCACAACTGGCCATTCATTGTATTTATATCATTTTTGTAAAATGTCACTTTTTTCTTCCATAATATGATTCCCTAAAATTTTAACTATTGAATATCTTGATGATAGATATGCAGATCCCTTTTTACATGTTTTTATCCAAAGAAACTTTGTATCTTTCTGTAGAAATGATGAATTTTGCACCACAAATGTAAAGAAAATTCTGGTAAGGGTAGAGGGTAGATGCTTACTTGGCATATCCATCGGGAAGAGAGTATTGAGTTTTTAGCCAATTCTCCCAGTATTTTGAAGGAAAGGCAGTGGTCGAGATGGTAGGTCGATATGATCGAAGGTGACATGGGACAGGGCAATCACAGTTGTGGTTGTTGATGAAGCCATCTAGTTTAAGAAACAAAAGAGAAAACATTAAAAACCGCCATTATATTACAGTAAAATTATGTTGAGCGCCAATCCAATAATAATAATAATAATATTGGCATTTATATATTGCTCTTACAGAAATATGTATCGCAGCGCTTTACAGTGTCAAAGAAAATTGATTACCTACACAAAATACATAACAACAAATTATTTAACTATTAAAGAGAAAGGTTTTTAGGGAACGTTGAAAGATAGCAAGAGAAGAAGAAGATCGAACAGCCTGAGGGAGATTATTCCAGAGATGTGGTGCAGAAATGGAAAAGGATCGATCCCCGAAGCGTGTGCGACTTCTTGGAACCAAGAGCAAAGTTCGGTCGTTGCTAGATCTAAGACCATGTCTTCCTGGTTGATGCATTGATATAAGGTTTCTGTAGTGCTACTCAAATCGGAACCGGTTTCTGATGGTTCTGTCTGCACACGGCGTACGGGTCTATTGTCACATGGCCCTTTCTATTTTACGGAAATAGTTTACATAACGTTTTACAAAAGAAGTTGTAGCTAAATTCACATATTCATGGTGGCCATACACTCTCATAAACCTTTAAATCATTTTTGTTTTCATTCGTCGTGTATGCGTCCTGGTGTAGTGGTTATGAATATAGGCAGATAGGCTTTCATTCGATCGCGTTTCAAATATCACCCATGTTGTTAATTTCCTTCCGAACAAAATTTCCACAATGTGCTCCAATGAAATGGCTACTTGGCCGGAACGCTGATATAAGTCTATGGTTATACTATTTCGAAATTGGTGGACGGAAGCTTGTGGACGGCAGTACACGAGTGCGGATCTGAAGAGTGCAGTAAATGACAAGTGCGCAACTGCTGTGCCCGTCATTTAGTGCGCATACTTTCTATCAACCACAAGCCTCCATTCATCAATATCGAAAACCGATTAACAATACATGAATGGTACCAGGCGCACAACTAGGGGGGGGGGGCTATGGGGGCGCCAGCCCCCCCGGGTCAGATCCAGGGGGGGCGCCAAAATTTGTTGACTAAATGCACTTATAAGGGGGCGCCAAAGCGGCAGGTGCGGCAAAATTTTTGTTTGTGTGCTCAGTCCCCCGGGGTCTGTCTCTTATACACATCTAGAT
>BQKZ01007244.1:19544-32166 GCA_036244855.1 Temnopleurus reevesii | reverse complement strand
TGCCACATCTCTCAAGAATGCTCCGACAACCAATGTACTTGTCCGGAAGGAACAGATCTCTTCTTAGGATCATGCAGAGGTAACTTAGCGATTTGTTTTAGATTGTGATCTTGCTTGCATTTTGGCATATCTGTCGAGTATGTGATTTTACCCGGTTTTTAAAGTAACCATATGTTTCCTTAGTGACTAACGCTGAGAAATCATCATGGGCGACGTTTTACCATGTCATTCTTAAAATAAGGAACGAATGAAAGAAATACTAAAGTACGTTGTGAGTGTTCTAATCATACTCCACCATTTAGCAAAAGAACTGATACCAGTCATTCTTTAAAGGGGATTGAAACCCAAAAAATATATTGACTTATTTCAGTAGGTGTAATATTTATCGATTTAATGGAATATGTTATTGTACAAGAAAACGCAGCATAAGGAAATAAATTTTCATTTTCTGAGCCAAGATTTCGTCTGCTAGCAATACCCTGGGGCTACCATGTTGTTATTTAGTACGAGAAAGTATTTTGTTATCCCCGAGTAGAACGTCTTTGATCGAAATATAAGATTAGAATTTGAATAAAAATATACCTTACATATGGTCATATATTTCAATATCTTAAAACTGGTCTGGATTTATTTAAAAAAGGAAATTTTGTTCATTAGAATTGTGTTTTATTGGCATGGGCGTGACGTTTTTGCGGAGTAATGACGTTTTTGCGGAGTAAAGTCCAAGTTTCCTTGTAACAAAACAAATGAAAGAAAGGAATCTGTATTATCGGTTGGCTATTAAAACCATTGTATATCACTTTCTATAGCGTAATACAATCAGATGAAGACCAGAACAAAAACAAAAATCTGCGGTACAGGGTGGCCTTTTAAAGTCATGCATTCGTGTTTATATAGGGTCTTTGGCAAAACGCTACGTTTTCACCTTTATATTAACAATAGAATACAATACCTGGAAGGCTTGTTGAATAAAGGAAATTCTGTTATACCAGGCAAGTCCACTAAAAGCACATTTCTTTAGTATAAACAGATGATTTGAAGACTGAATTGATTTTTATAAGTCGTACTAAAATATTGGACACCTATCACGCATTTTTTTCAAACATAACGTATTTTATTTGCCAAAGATTGAACTATTTTACAGTTTAATTAATATTTTCCTTGCCATAGAACATCATATCAATGGATCACATCGAATATTATTATTTCCATCCAGACCAGTGTTCTCCGGTATGTCCACAAACAACAGAGATGTGCGTGCAAACATCGCCTGGGAGCTTAACATGTGAATGCAGATCGACTAGAGATAGAAGCTTTTGGACAAACCAATGTGTAACAAGTAGGTATTTTGATAAAACAAAACAAAAAAGACTAAAGAAAAATGTTTCACATCTGGAGCCTCTAAGGTTTTTAATTAATTACGATTACCATCTATCGTAAAATTAATTGTCAATTTCAATGAATATCTTTATATTACGGCCTCCAAAATTATTGATTGCTTCTCGAATAAGAAAAGCAAAGTTTTAAGCCTCAAATTACTCCAAGAAAAAATATAATATAATTCAGTATATTTATAGATGTTAATGTGACTACAATATTGTTTGTAATAATGGTATGATTACGTTATCAAAAGCTTGCAGCTAGGCTTGTTGTAAAAAAAACCCAACAATTTAATCATAATTTAAGTCCTCGACAGGTCATGGTATAAAATAATACGATTTGATGTTTTAGAAATGTACTACTAAATCGTAAACACCCCATGTCGATTATTACTATTCATCCTAAATGATTTTTTCTTTTATTTCAGGGGTCGGTGTATTTTTCATCAGATTCACCATTGCTCGAATCGGAGGCATCGTTGTGGATTTCAGCACTCCTTATGGAAACGAAGAAAGTGCTGAATATCAAGCGGCAGCGACTGCAATCAGTAACCTGGTACGTAGAAAGAAAATATTCCATAAAATCCTGTATATTTTAGACTTTCCTTTAATCTTCAGTCTAGATTTATGAAATCTGAAGTATTTGCTCTTGACATAAAAACAATCCTATCGTGACGTAGACAGACGCGTTATACATTGCACGGCTTGATAATATACTAAATTTCTTACACTGCAAGGGGAACGCGTTTTGTGCATACCAATTTACTATATGATGATAATGCATGGAACTAATGCAATTATTCAAGAGTTGATAATAGGGGTATGCAAATCAATGCAGTTTTTGGCCCCTTGACTGCTGAATTCTCTATTTCCCATAAAATGTCAATGCGTTAACATGTAACTTGAAACGATGTTCATACTTTTAAGTAATAAATCCATGTTTTGTGCAAAATAATTTGGATTGTTGTACGGATTATTTGAAATATAGCTTTAAAACGGAGTATTTTTGTACTATCAAAGATTTTTACTGATTTAAACAATTTTTTTTTCATCCTCTAGTTTCCACACATCCTCCTTGCCCAAGGCGTAAGGGGCATCATCAACGTCGGCGTGGTGCGGTTTTTTGCCGGGAGTCTGGGCGTAGAAGCTCGGATCCCTGTCAGTGCAGAATTCACCGGAAACGAGAATACGATCCTAGAAGCCATTCGAAGTTTTCTTGGGGGTAATTCGGACACTATCGCCGATGGTTCCTTTCAGTTGGAGATACCTGAGGATTCTGTCATAAGTGGAGGTTTGTAGATTCGAGAAGAAGAAACCCTTGCTCATTTGAACTTTAATCCTCGTAGTGTGTTTGGACTACTTTCATTGCACACTCTTCCAAAAGTACAACCTTTTTTCTGGAGAGATACAACCGTTCCGCAATATGAAAATATGAATTATGTGTCTTTGCATGAAAATTCAATGATTTTTATGGCAATTGAATGTCTGTGTACGTGACTATTGATATCGTGTTCTTGTCACATTTGTCCATATCTTGCGTTATGGACATTCTAATTATAACCTCTTTCATATTTCGGAATGGTTGTCATCCCTGATTTTGTTCCGTGATCGTTCCCTCATATTTCATGTATTTTTAACGACCCACAGAGGTTTCATACATGCTCAAGAACCTAAAAAGTTCTAAATATATGTCCATAAGGAACCACCAATTTTGCCAAGTTGAAAAGTTGTTTAAGGTTTAAAATACTTGACTAGTATAATAAGACCCTAAAAATCCCTATTTAACATGCAATATCTTACCTGATTCAAAATGTAGCTAATACGTATGGATACTTAACCCTTTGACTGTTGACTACTGAATTCTGAAATGTCCATTGTCTTTGTGCATGGACTGCCCAGTTCCAGTCGTCAATGGGTTAAGAATCCATTATCAGGAGCTACACGGTGAACCTTTGGTTCAGGAAGATATATACAATCCATTTATGTAACCACGCTATATCTTGGATTTTTTTTGTTGAAAAACTTGTCGTCCATACAGTGTGTTGTAGCATTGTGTGACTTATAAATTATGTACAATTATCCAATGCGTAATGACTTTTTTTTTTATTCCTTCCAATACGTTGCAGATGCATTTATTACCACCACCGCCATGGCTGTCCAAACTGACGGTGCAGGTGAGTGCATTTTGCGTTTTGTATTTTTGTAGAATCTATGACAATCCTAATGAATCGGTGGTGATAATTCTAGAAATTAGGTAATCGTATATGCTTCAACGAAATGAAAATTATGAGTTGTCGAAATTTATCGAAAGATAAAGGTTCGTCATAAAAAAAAAGATCTTCACATTTGTTGGTGCACCTAGATTGTTTTCGGTAGTAACATTTCTTACAATGAAACAAAAATTAGCAATAATACAATATGCTCTTCCATAGGCTAGGGGTATGAAATAATATATATATACATGTACAACACGAATGTATCACCCCTCGCGTCCTCCCCCTCCCCCAAAAATAGATAAGAAACCGGGGGAAAGTGATATGGCTACAGCACTGTATGCGCCGTAATTTGGGGATTGGGCGCCTTCCACACAATTCCCATGGATCTATTTATACCTATAATCTATATTTTGCTATTTGAATGTCGCTATTGGCAAAGTAGTGTTTAAGGCATGATATTTTGACGCAAATGAACCAAAATACTGCAACAAATCTCTCGTTACGTTATTCTCCTCAGTATCTGATGACACAAACGTAGGCTTGATCGCCGGCATTGTGACGGCTGTTCTTCTCACCATCATCATCATATTGATCATCATTTGTATCGTCTTTGCACGCATCCGAGATGATCAGAGGTACTGGAGACGTAAGACCAATGATGTATCTCCAAACTACATCACAGATGAGGTAGGAATATTTTTTTTTCTTCAAAATTCAAAATACTTCGGCCAAAAATGAGAAATGTTCTTTTAGTTCAAAGTTCCAGTTCAATGTCTAATGCTACTGGTTGAGCTTTATATTTGACATGTTCTAGTTGCACAATGTGTGATTCATGATAGCTTGAAATTAATCCAATAAGTTGGAAAATTGCTGATTGTTGATTAATTCTGTAATAAGTGCGCTAGTTCTTAGGTAGTTGTGAAACCATTGACTTTTTTTTACGCTTGATCATTTTTTCTGTACTGATTAATCATATGTATAAAAAAATCAGGCTCTGACAGAAAAATCATATATTTCAGCTCAATTAAAAGAAATGAATACAATGAGGAATTAATTTATCTTGCTTTATTATCGTTTTATCGGTAAATCTCATTTAAGTAAATATCCAGATTGTTCTCGAAATCTTGCAAAATATTTAAATTGCTTTTCAGATGATCTACCGTCTCGCTGCTTCAGTTCCGAACGTTTACTTTCAAAGTCCTGGATCGATTGAAGATGCACCACGTAATGTAAACACCACAGCCCAGGCAAAGGCTTCATACCGTCAAGAAATTAATACACCTCGCCAAGAAAACAATATCCCTCGTCCAGAAATTAACACTCTTCTTCAGGGAAACAGTACACCACCCCCGAAGCAGCAGCGCAAGTAAGTTAGTGAGCAATTATGCATGGTCGCCAAAGGTGGTGGTTGAAGCTACCTTCCCAAAGTGAAGTAATATGGATGAGACTATTTGCATAGGGGTTGCAGACCCAACGGAAAATAGTCGCATGCACGCCACTGAGGGGAGGGCAATTTCACCTAACCTTTTAAATTTAAGGTTGTACATAATCACTTAGTTTATTTTGTTCTCGAGAAAGGGGTTACTATAAATTTCCTTTTATTAACTGGAAAGCAGTTGACAGTTCTTCGAAGTCGGAAATATTGTACCGATCTTTTCACATAATTTATGACGTCACATGAACTTGATTTACACGAATCAATAGTTGGCGATCTCTTTAATACAGATATAGCTTGTCACAACCACGTTCATATATATTTATGTTTCGGAAATGTTGAACCAGTACCCATCCATACTTATCCAATACAACGTCGGTCCCAAAACATTATTAATCGTCTAATCTTTTGCTAATCTCTTACGAAAGAAGTCGTTACTAATTTAATACCATGGATATTAACATCAACATCAATTCATTTTCACCAACATCATCATCGTCGTCATCATCATCACCATCACCACCACAATCACCGTCATCATTGTTTTCGTCATCATCATCATCATCATCATCACCATTACCATCACCATCACCATCACCTTCATCATCATCATCATCATCATCATCATCATCATCATCATCGTCGTCATCATCATACTCATCATCATCATACTCATCATCATCGTAATCAACTTCATCATCATTATCAACTTCATTATCATCAACTTCATTTTCATCGTCACAATCATCGAACAACAGCAACAACAACAAAGAAGCTAAAATTATGGTATACAATGGATTATCATTATTTTGATACCAAAGCGACATGAATTCAGTGCTACATTTCATTTGAAAATATTATGACTAGATCCACGAGTAAGGTGTCATGGCCACCCTTTTAATCAATTTTCATTATCAATTTTCTGTTGATTCACAAAACGAATAAACACCCATTTTTTTTTTCATTTACAGACCGCGTTGGAAAAAGGGGCCATTCTTTCATCATCCTGCTTGAGTATTCATCGTATGAAGTGATGTCCAGAACGAAAGGAATTGTCACACATTAGTGAACTATAGGAACCCCACCATCTTAAGACCAGATCATTGCTTCATGTTTAGATTTAGTTCCAAAATATATTTATTTATTCATTCACTCCAGTTCTATGATTTCACGATTTCTGATATGATATGATTGTAATGCATCTTTAATCAGCATGTAACGTTTTAAATCACTTAATAGTATCTTTTCATTTTCTAAACAAAGAATTATGCTTTGAAAATAATATCATTTAAGTACTGAAGGGAAAGTTGTGGATGCATGTGATTTGGAATTTCATTTAGAATGAATTATTAATGTACCATTATTTCAGTAGCAGAACATAATGTAGATATTTTCATCACTTTTTGTACTTTTCGAAAATGGATTAATAAAGTTATATCTCATTCAGTAAGATTCATATATGATTTCAAGCATTTTAGATTTATATCTTCATGAAGACATATTTACTTTTATTATGAAGTAATCAAAAATACATGATTCGAGAGGGTTCTTTTTGTACGTTATCAATGGAATGAACGTTGTCGAATTCATATAAAATCCACATGTAGATTGAGATGGAAAAAGGTTGAGGCATTGGAAAAAAAACACAGATGCCCTAGGTTCAGTGCGAAATCAACTTGTAGAGAATCGTCCTTCTCGTCCAATATAATTCGTTTTGGCTATAGTTGAACAAGTCGCCTTTGCGCGGCACTTATAAACTTCCGTATTTTTCCAATTTGTCAACCTTCGCCCGCCACAATTCGCATACGTATGAGGGGAATCCATAACCAGTACCCGACTTCCGATGTCAAGAAAATGACTTGGCACAGTATCGAAATATCAGGGGTGGACTCAGGATTTGCCAGTAAGGGACCGGTGGTAAAAATTTAGCCTCTACCGTCACAATAAGGGGGTGGGGGTAGAACGGGAGCCGCGACCTGTTTTCTTTCTTCTGTGTGGANTCGAATTCATATAAAATCCACCTGTAAATTGAGGTGGAAAAAGGTTGAGGCATTGGAAAAAAAACACAGATGCCCTAGGTTCAGTGCGAAATCAACTTGTAGAGAATCGTCCTTCTCGTCCAATATAATTCGTTTTGGCTATAGTTGAACAAGTCGCCTTTGCGCGGCTCTTATAAACTTCCGTATTTTTCCAATTTGTCAACCTTCGTCCGCCATTATTCGCATACGTGTGAGGGGCTTTCAAGCGAATCCATAATCAGTACCGGACTTCCGATGTCAAGAAAATGACTTGGCACAGTATCGAAATATCAGGGGTGGACTCAGGATTTGCCAGTAAGGGACCGGTGGTAAAAATTTAGCCTCTACCGTCACAATAAGGGGGTGGGGGTAGAACGGGAGCCGCGACCTGTTTTCTTTCTTCTGTGTGGAACGTTGGTAAACGCGTCGCCACGCCGAAGGGGGTGGGGTGTCTGGTTTTTGTGGTTTGAGTTGTCAAAATTATGAGACAAACCTATTGCTATATCCTATAATTCATAAAATTGTAATTTAAAAATAAAAATCTGTTTAACTGATGTAATTATCATTAACAAAGTGTTCAATAATATTTTAATCAATTATGGTGTAATATTGACACCAAATATTCACACTAATAAGTATTCCTTCGATATCATTAAATTATTGAAAAGAAAAATCTCAAACTGTATGTAGTAGTTTGTTTCGTAGAGTTTCGTCCTTTTGGTACAAAAATGATTACGTCATTTCAAATACAATACAATGAACATTTGTGGAACGCATGATGTCGTCAGATAATAATAAAATTGGCGGGCTTTGAGGTAAAATCGGAGATTCTTTAAATGTATATCAGACAGATTGAACGCAGAAATTTTCTGTGTTCAATTGTCTGATAAACATTGAGAAATGATGTCCTAAAATGATTTTATTTCATGCATCAGGAAATCTAATTATGCTTTACAATGGTAGAAGGGTTTGATGGTACAGTTTATTAACAAATAAACGAATTTGTTTTTTAAGATGAAAACTTGATTTTGATGTCCAGCTTTCTGACACTTTTGTGTTTTAAATGTATTCTGTAAAATGTCAATTTATGAAATTATCATCTATGGTCATATCTTCTTCAAATCGGTTAAAATGTATAACCCCCTTGATATCTTTCAAATTAAGAATATGTGAAAGCATGGCAGGATAAAACAAACATTTATTGGCCAAAGAAAATAAACATTCGAACAGCGCTCAGAAAGCAGGAGGGTTTCGGCCAGCAGAATTATCATCTCGTATTTGCCGTAGCTCCCCGCAGAGGTTTATTAGTATATGGCGGGTAACAGTAATTCACCAGCGCCGCTGAATAGCGCTGATGAATTATCTTAATGTTCGAGACCAATCAAGTTACAAACATCTTGTAGTACCGGTTTTGGCGAAAAGTTTATTAAAAATAAACAATGCACCGGCTGAATCAGCAAGATTTAATTTCGACTTTCAATTATTGAGATCAAATAACGCCACTGCATGAACACAGCTGATAACATTTGAATAAATAAACAACTTCCATTCAAACCTCCACTAAAGAATCTTTTTAACATGTGCTCCAACTGTTCTATATTTTTCCGCAGAATAGGAGGGAAGGAAGTTTCTTTAGTGTGTATATTGGGAGTTATTGTAAATGCTTGAAAGGAAGTTGTTTACTTTGATCAATTTCTTTCACCGTCTACTTGTTGTCAGACTTTATGCTTATTGCCGCCATACAACATTGCCAACATGTTGCGTAGTGATTATGTGTACGTGAAGTGCTGGATTAAAAAACATGCATGTAGGACAGGTAAATACAATTTCCGAGAAGACACGTCAAGGCGTTCAAGACACATCTTCCAAAGATTTTGAATTAATTAGTTATAAGCCCCGGTCACATAGGACCCCGGAAGCAACATCATTTACCACGATTCGTTGTTCTGAGGAAGTTAATTGTGAATTTACAAAGAGTCGTGTTGAATCGTGTTGCTTCCGGGCCCTATGTGGCCAGGGCCTAACGTACGTTTAGGTTCATTGTAGAAGTCTTTTTTTTTTCAATGAAAAAAGTAAGACTTAGAGAGAGAGAGAGAGTGAGATAGAGAGAGGTAGAGAGAGAGAGTGAGCGAGAATTTCAGTTTTACTTCGTGTATCATTCAAATTTGAATATATACGCCAGGAGAAGAAGACATAAAGAGGACCGACCTTAAACGTCACCATCCGAAAGACGCGACCGGGGATCGAACCCGCAGCGCAGAAACCAACCCAAGTCAACTTGTGACCGTCCCAAACAGCTTGACTGCAGGCGCACGCCACAATGCACAGGTATGAAATAGAGCTATTGATCTGCAAAACGATTTTAAAACATGCTTTGTTCGTTAATTTATAAAACGGCAATAATTCTTATCAAAACGAGAAAAAATGTTTTAACAAAAGCTCCATCGTGTAAAAATACGTATTTAAGAAAGTCATAAAATCATGTTTGAAAATTTATGTCAGAAACTGCGTAAGTTTGTATAACATGTATAATGACACGAGAAAATACAGAGCACACGTATTTGGTAAATTACTCCAAACTTCCAAAGCAATACTCTACTGTACAAACTAAGAAAAGGGGTGTAACTTTTGCACCTTTAAATAAGGGTGCAAATGCAAAGTGATGCAATATTGGGAACACTTTTGTCTGCGCAATGTTGCACTTCTTTTAATATTAAGTTGCAATATTTATTTTACAAAATAAATGTATTCAAAAGAATGCAGCAGTTGTGTTCGCACCTTTAACGTTATAATACGAAGAATGGAATTCAAATTATTTATAATATCTGGGGTTATTCATTGAGGAAAATATCAAAACAAAATGAGCAACAGAGTTAAATAACAAAATGATGTTTATGCGTTTTTCTTTATATTGTAGTTTGCACATTTTTAACCATCGTGAGCAAAAGTCTACCATAATTAGGATATTTTTAGTTACCAATACACAAGCAAAATATAGACTGCATGTTTTACCCTTTGAGATGCAGCCGCTGCAAAGGCGCGCTAGTACAAAAGCAACACCATTTAGCGTGGAGATCTCTAACCTATAGTTACATTGCACAGGGTGTGTTTGAGGCTGTGAAATTCAAAAGGTACAATATTGCACATTTTCGGTGGTCTGCATACTTTTGGTATTTTTTTGCTGAGCATATACATCAAAAGTATGCAATATTGCACCTTATGAGTTTTAACGCAGACTGACCTTATTGCGAAAGTTCTCTACCGTTGTACACCTGAAGCCTGTAATGATTTAATGAAGCCTACGATAGATATTAATCGTAAGTCTATGGTAAAACATGTATCATAAAGATATGATTAATTCTTTATTTATCGTATCTCTTTTATGTCACAGGCCCCTGTTCTTTTCTTAGTGTGTATACAAACAAAAGCCCACCCATTGCCTTCGATAGCTTCTATCAACTACGTTTCTATTCTATTCTGCAGAAGAAAAACATATTTCATTGTTGGACGCCCGAGAAGATAAACATCAGTTCTTGTCAAGGTTGTGAGAGACAAAGAAGTTTCTTCTGAAATGAATTTCCCTTCTCTTTCCCTTGCTCATTAATTGTTGAAATACAAGGGCGTAACCAGGTGTTAGGGTTATGGGACGGGCGCCCTGCAAAAAGAAAAGATCATTAGCAATGAACATAAGGAAGAAGAAAAGTAGGAGGAGAAGTATAACTGATAAAATTCCGTTTGCTTAAGATTAGCATTCTTTAAAAGCTTGTCAGGCAATTTTGAATCCTCTTCGCCCCCATTTTAGTCAAATCCCGGATACACAGCTGATATGCATAATCCATGATTTGTTTTCAAACAGAATGACAATTTCGAATAAACATGAGATATAACGTTATTCTCGACGTTATTCTCAATCGAAGCAATGTCCGTAGAAGGGTAATTCCTTATGAAGACTGTTTTCCGTACAGTTTCCTTGTTCAACTGTGAGTTGTATTAATCAGTTGATCATATTTAGATCTGAGATATAGCTCTTGGAGAAATTTGAACCGATTCGCGTCTTTCGAGATGGTCGTCCTAATTCTGTTTGTTTTTCTGATGCTCTTCGAGAATGTGCACAGTCAATCAGGTTTGTATATTACCCATTTGATATCGATTTTAGGATGTATAGCATTAAGACCTATTTTCTGAAATTAGCAACCATTCAAGATTGAATTTATCATTTTTTAGACCATCGAAAACCCTTCATTTATATCTTTTTATGGCATGAAGATGAAATAAATGCGTGCAATTGAAGATTTAATTATTTCATGGTACAGAAATCGATTTTCAAAGCAAATATCGGGTGTGCTGCCAACCAATGACTTTTTTCCGGATTATTTTTTGTTGTCATGGAATTATTTGGTAATCATAAATTACCCCCAAACCATCGGAAATTGGCGGTTTAACATTTAATTCCCCCTTTGCTTTCTTAAAATTCATTGTTCAACAGAAACCTTATGCGAATGAAGCTACGAATGAAAGGCTCGAAAACGTTATTAAATAGTCCATCACTTTTTTTTCTGCATTTTACCATGAAGTTTCGCGACCGTTATACAGAGTGAGTCAAAAAAAATGTCCTCCAACTTTGATGACGTCCTGTTCAAAACATAAAATTATAATCCTGGATTCGATGGTATATCCTGATAGAGTATTGTCCGAAAAATATTTTGGTACCACTTTTATTGGTATTGTTGCACGCATGACCGCACACGAGACAACTTTGCTAAAGGTATAAAATCTTACTTGCGCCAAGTGGCTGAGTGAAGATGAAAACAATAAAAATAACTTGTGTCCCTTGGACAGACAGAATCACGTTCAAACACACACGAAAACACATGCAGAAAATCACCCAATACACACCTACACAGAAACATAAACCATACACACACACACACACACACACACACACACACACACACACACACAAACAAACAAACGGGGGGAAAATCTAAGTGGTAAGACCTTATCGACAATCTTACTACCTATTCAGTTTTCTTTCGTAACCAGAGAAAGTCTCACGAAACCCACTGAGCATAGACACAAAAACACAAACACATACACACACATACACACAAACATACCCCCAAACCACGCACATACGCACACACGCGTACACACGCACATACCCATACTTGTAAAACAGTACTCTGTAACATCTGTGAATAAGAACATGAAGAACATATCTCTTAAGGCTTAAGTGAATTTTTTAAACATCAAACCTTTAAAAATTGTTTCTTTTTCAAATGCCCGCCACTCTTATTCTTAGCTCAATCATTCACCTGTCTTCTGTTCCTACTGGACGATACACAGTTGTGCATGATGGATCCATGTTGAATGGAGCATTCCCTCCATCTTCCCAAGGCTCAAAAGCATCTTCCTCCATACCCTGTTGTAGCTCGATCTGATATGTCTGCAGATGGATTGGTGAATACCGGAGACTTCCCCACAAAAAATAATTTTGGCCAGAGACTTTTGCGACGAAACACAAAATTATGTTTATTTCTTGATTTGTGTGTATGAATTGTGCGCGTATGTGGG
>BQKZ01007244.1:0-11237 GCA_036244855.1 Temnopleurus reevesii | reverse complement strand
CCCCCCCCCGACTGAGCGCCCCCACCTTCTCGGTGCGCATATGGTATGTAACTTTTGTCACCATAAAATGTTATATATTGTTCCTTCTGTGATTAAATTTCTAATATTTGCACGTATTTGTGTTTGTTTTAAGCTGGATATCCAATCCTGACAGGTGAATGTGTTCAACAAGAAAACGGTTACTCCTGGCATATTGAAGTGAACTGTGAAGGTTTTCTTGATGCCGTGGAACTTTTGGAAGAAATCCTAGAGGTATATTTTACCCTTCACATATTATGCTGTGTTTCTTCATGATACTGCATCATGCAATGATTATGTAAATATTGAATTAGGACATTGAAAAACAAATGAAAGATATTTTTAAAGACATACACCTAATACATTGTAATAAATATATATCATAATATCAAAGCTAACGTAAATACACAATATTTGCGTCACTTTCATGTAAAATTTCGAAATTGAAAACCATCAGAAAATGCCACTGATATATTTTTGGCCATAAACTAGTAAGTTTAAAGTATGCGGTTGACACACACCTACATTTTTTAGAACGAGCATTGAACTTTCATTAAGAGCAAAACGAAGTAAAACATTAGACAAAGTGAACAACTCGAATTCGAGCTTTTACAATAAGCTTGACCATAATACACAAATAAGCCTGACTGATTATTCAGTAAACAGGTGCGACACCTGTTTTACATTTCTTTGCCCAATGAGAGAGAAAGGAAAATTGTTTTGTTCTCTAGCTACCGTGTGGGCTTGAATCGTTTTTTTTTTCCTTTTGCAATTTCATTATCCGTTTTGCTCACTGTGTCAACCTGGGGCCAATTGTACGAAAATATTTTGGCTATCCTCTTCTTGCTATAAAGACATCTTAACTTCTTGTACCACCCTCTTAGTATAGACGTATCCATGTTCGTGTCTATGCTATGATGTTGGCACAAGGAGTGAAGACGTGTGAGCAAAAAGAGGAAAGCTAAGACCATTCCGTGCAATTCGTCCCTGATTTAGTGGGTAAATTGTTTATAAAGTATAATGCTATTACATTATCTGTTTCACGAACAGGAAGGTTTTACAGCTAACAATCTTCAGGAGAACGCTTACAGGACTGCCATCATCACATCAGGGCATTCTGAAGACTTTACATCACACGCAGTAAACATTGTGACTGACATCATGGACGGAGTAGTTTCGTGGAATTCTTCAGATATAAATGTAAATCGGAAGAATGCTACCCATTTTTTTTTTCTTCAAGATTAATTTCCAAAATTTTTGAAAAATGAAATATAATGTTAGAGTGATGCTTAGTCTTCACCTATCCAATGGCTGCAGGGCAAGAGTCGTTGTATTATGACAGAGATATAGAAAGCACTTTTAGATTTAGATATAAACGTTGGTTATACTGTTTAGCTGCATGAGGTACGTCATGGGCGTCACCGGGGGATGCAGAGGGTGCTAACGCCCCCTTACAACCCTCAAAAACGGATTTATATTCATATATTTTCTGTACTATTTTTATCATTTTGTATTTATTATTATTCATGTATTCATCCACATTGTGCTGCACTCAACCAAGGTGAGGTGAATTGGTACCTGGTAGGAATATTTATTCCTTGAAAAGCCTTGTGTGCTGCTTTACGCTGGGCTAAAGCTGGGGTAATGATAATGCAAAACGCCTTGAGCACTCCGCAGAGTGGTTACGTGCGCTATATAAATTGCATCTATTACTATTATTATCATTATTATTATAATAATCTTTCTTCTGGGGGGGTCGTTTCAAAAGGGCAATAAGTCCCTTAGTATCAGGGATGTTGTATTCATATCTACTTTAGATTACATACTAGCAGTCTACTAATCTACCACATGATCGTCGATAGACAGAGTGCGAAAAAAGTGAACGCATCCCCTTTCAAAATATAAGCTGTACAAATCATAAAGGTACAATTTTAAAAATATTTGCCAAACTGTGAGAAAGTCATTGAAACGAAACCTCTGAAAAAAGCTCGCGATGGTCCCATATGGTGACCCCAAATGGTTTCATTGTCAAAAGTTTTCTTTTCCAAACATTCGGTTTCAATCCAGGTGACCACATCTTGCGTAATGATTCTGAATAACATGATGAACGTCGACAGGGAAGAACTGTTCACATCTCAGGAGGAAATGAAATCACTTTCTAGGATCATTCGTGGGCTCGAAAGGCAACTTGATAATGTCCATGTCAACTCTTCATCCCCTTATGAAAGAAATTCTGTTAATATTGCCGTTCAGGTGAGAAAATCTGATTTTGATTTTAAAAAAAAAACACTACCTATTTGTGTTTGAGTGTTTTTTTTTTCTTGTTCGTTTTTTTTTCTTTGTATATTAAATTTTGTGTGAACTTAGTTGTAATGTGTTTGTATTATTTGGATATTTGTGTATATACTTTTGTATCTTTTATATTGTGGTACAGGGCCCCTTAGTCGAGCACTTGTTTTTAAATGAAAGGGCCACCATGTTTAGATAAAACTTCACACTAAAATAAATCTGTGTATAAACCCCCCAAAAATCAGGAGATTAAGACCCGTCAAGAGATCAAATGGCAAGATGATATATTTTTTATGTTCTATTTCTGCTTAGTTCTTCATCATTTCTGACAAAGGTGTATTGGTCGAAAATTTTGTCAGTGACGAGCTACTTCCTAATTTTGTCCTTGTTCTCATGTATATTTGTCTTAGGTTCAGAATATTTCAAACTCTGATGCCTCGGACGGAATAGTCATACGGATGACTGGAAACAATCTAACTGACTTCACCGAAGCAAACACCACATTCACAACCAGTACATCTNAGGTGACCACGTCTTGCGTAATGATTCTGAATAACATGATGAACGTCGACAGGGAAGAACTTTTCACAGCTCAGGAGGAAATGAAATCACTTTCTAGGATCATTCGTGGGCTGGAGAGGCAGCTCGATTCTGTGGATGTCAATTCTTCATCTCCTTACGAAAGAAATTTTGTTAACATTGCTGTTCAGGTGAGAAACCTTTCGAAAAATCTTATCTTAATTCTAAAAAAAAACAATACTACACATTTTGTATATGAGTGCTGTTTTTTTTTGTATGTTTTATCACTTTGTTTATAATTCTTTTAGTTTATTTGTGCGTTTTGTTTTAATGTATTCGTATTCTTTATATTTTTGTAGGTATCTTTTGCATTTATGGTTTTATTTTGTGATACAGGGCTCATTCGTCGAGCATTTCATTTTTAAGCTGGAAGGGCCACCCTGTTTAGATAGAACGAAAAATTGAAAGAAAAAACATTATGTATAAAACCGCGAACAAAAAGGGAATTTCAAAAGGTCAAATTCCAGGTTAATATTTTTGTCTGTTCGCTATCTGCTTAATTCCTTATCACTTTAGTTATGTTGGAAGAATGTGTATTAGGATAAAACTTCTTCATTTTGGTCTTGTTTTCATTTATTTCAACTTCAGATTCAGAATATTTCAAACTCTGATGCCTCGGACGGAATCATCATACGGATGGCTGGCAATAATCTAACTGACTTCACCGAAGCAAACACCACATTCACAACCAGTACATCTACCCCGCCCACACCGTCCGAAACAACTCTTATTGAGACTGCTATACCCGCTGAGGTGTGGCATAGATCGCTTGACGAAATCGTCACACCAGTGTCGGACTGGGCTAGAATTATCTTCTTGGTCGCCACGACTGATGTCATGTATGCTTCTAAGCAAGTACAAGATGTCACTGAGAAGGGGGAAACCTACAGCAGAGTGATCAATACCCCTGTCATTTCGGTTATTGTTGGCGGTAGGAGGATAGAAAACTTGAATCAACCTGTCAATTTGACTTTCATCACAATTGCGGTAAGACATGTCTTTGATTATCAAACAATTCACTATTGCCTCAGTCACAGGTCATGGGTCATGGGTCATGGGACAATAGATCCGTACCCCGTGTATTGAACTGTGTGGACACGACAATTAAAGGCCGGTTACGATTTCAATACCATCACAAAGAAGCATTGAATTTGCGTTTGACTTAATTTTACGGAAATAGATGTGATCTGAACAAAGAGTCGTGTTCAATCAGGTTGCTTCTAGGATTCTATATGACTCGAGCTTTACAAAATACATTCCCATCTCAGGATGAACTTGTGATTTTTCTCTTGCACAATATCAGATTTACGTTGTTTTCTTGCTTTTAGAGCATATCTATATTCCCCATACTGTTATTTCCTTTTCTCCTTTAAGCGTATGCTTGCCCTTGCTATGTATGATGTGCTATAAAGTTATGAGTGGTGTAGTGGTTCTGAATCTCGCCTTTCGACGAAAGGGTCGTAGGTTCGAATCCCACCCATGGCGTTGATTTCATTCAGCAAGAAATTCATCCACACTGTGCTGTACTCAACCCAGGTGAGGTGAATGGGTACCGGTAGGAAGAAATTCCGTGAATGCAGTGAGCGCCGAATGGTAGCCATGCTTTAGCGGGGTAATAATGCACATAGCGCTTAGAAACACTTTGTATTAAGCGCTGTATAAATGTTGTGTATTATTTTTTATATAAGAACTGAAAATTATAATTGCTATATTTTTTCGCCTTATAGGAGGACCAATACGATCCGGTCTGTACTTTCTGGGACATTCGATTTGGGAACTGGTCTACCCGAGGCTGTGACCTGATCAGAGTTGGTCCAGATACATCCTTCTTTCGACAACCCTCTCCAGTAGATGTGGTAACCGATGGGATGAATAGAGTCATCTGCTCTTGCGATCATCTCACGAGCTTTGCAGTACTCGTGGTATGCATTTTTTAACATTATCATAATTATTTATGTATTCATCTTTTAACATATCTATCAAGCTATCAGTCTACTAAGCTGTTGACTACTAAATTTGGTTACCCATAAACTTTATGGTGGGACTACCTGGTATCAGTAATTAATGGGTTAATTTATCCACTCATCAATTTATTCATCTTTATTGATCAATTTTCTTTTTATCGAGCCATGTCAATTGATTAAAATACACCAATATGCAGTCATCAGCTTCCATATCAATAAAAGCATCCAGCGACGAATCGGTGTTTGAAGATTGTACAGAAAGGGGATGTTTCAATAATTTTCGTCATTGATTTCTGCACAATGCCCAGGTGTCATCTGAGGAGATATCAACACATCATCTGATGACGTGAGCACCTATATGTGGCTGTCTTGATGCTAGGCTTGAATTGCAATCCAGTGACCGGGTGATAATATCGGAAACGCTTTAAGCACTCGTAAACATGAAAAGGCGCTATATAAATCCAAGATATTATTTTTTTATTATATACAGCACCCTTCGTGTGAGATTCTTTTTAGCAACCAAGCAACGCTGATGGAAACAATTGCTCAAGAGTTGAAACATACATTCCCTTGTTATGTCAGTGTATTTTGTGGCTAAGTCAGATCGATTTCATGCATTATGGAAATATGGTCACTAGTGAATATGAAGATTTTGCAGGGAACACTTACCCGAAGCCCCAATGACAATGTGACTACTAGCATTTGTCCGTTTATTTCTCAAATGCCCAGGATATCTACTCGATCAAGCCTGTCAATAAGGTGCTCCGATTGCTAAGCATCGTCGGCTGTGCAGTGTCTATCCTCAGTCTCATCATCACAATTCTAACGTATCTTTTTTTGATCAAGTAAGTACCTTGTACACACCGAAAATAGAAGGTGTTCCATAGGACTACAACGGATATAGGAACATTTTGAAAGAGAATACTGTCACACCTTTATGAAGGCGTTTTGTTGAATCCATGACCCATGACCCTTATCAATGTTATTTGTCATTTTGACAACATAATAATAATAATAATAACAATAATAATAATAATAATAATAATAACAATAATGATAATAATGATAATAATAATATATATAATTTATATAGCGCACGTATCCACTCTGAATGCTGAGTTCTCAAGGCACTTTACGTTATTATTACCCTGGCTTTAGCCCAGCAGCCACCAGCGCACTTGGTATTTCAAGGAATGAATATTCCTGCCAGGTACCCGGTACTTTCTTCCGTTTTCTTTATTTAGCCAAAATACTTTGCGGTATGGAAACGAAAAAAATATATACCATTTTCTTTTTGTATTAACGATTAACGAACAAAAATGAGAATGTATTTTTTTATTCATATAGGAAACCAGGAGTATCCAGGGGCGATAACACCCAACTATATGTCCTCGTATGCTTCTGCTGTACACTACTTGGCCTCTACATAGCTTTTCTAACTCTCATAGGATTCGATTCACAGTTTCGCGTTGCCGAGTTAGAGATCATACCTTGTAGCGTGATTGCAGCACTTACACATTTCTTCTCGCTATCTTCATTGGTTTGGATGGGCATAGAAGGTTTTCATATCTACCTTGTAACGGTTAAAATCATCGACAATTATGTACCAAGGTTTATGCTGAAGGCGGCTCTGGTCGGTTGGGGTAATTATGAACTTTAATTTTCATTTCAATTTTGAAATTAGGGGTTTCTTATTCATTGTATTTCATTTTAATGTGATACCCACTTAAATAGTTCATTTATCTTGCCCCACACGCTTATTGAGACAGTGGAACCTATGTATCTCAAAGATAGAAATAATGTTCATCATAATATATTATATATTATGTATATTATACACACATAATGATATAATCTTACAATATAATAAGCTAATCATTAATTTTCCTGAGACCTTGATAGGTAAAATATACCTAGAACTAGAGACGAATATTGTGTTTTGTTTTGGAATGGGATATACACAACGTAGATACTAAATAATGATGTGATTTATCTGCGCGTATCGGTTTAAAATTGTAATAATAATTATAATAACATAGTTTTCCTCATTTGAGAATGGTTCTCACATGCGTCAGGATTTAACAACTCTTCATTGTTTTGTGAAAGATATTATAATTTATTTTAATCTGCTTGACAATATTTTCAGGTGTGCCAGCCGTGATTGTTGGAGTGACAGGCGGCATCCTACGACGAAAGTACGCTTTACGGGATTTGTAAGTAAACATTATGGATTCAGAATTTGAATGCATACAATATTACATGAAATTTAAAATCAATAGACCATTATTGGGATTCTGCCAAACGCAAAGATGGCGCTATCCAAAGTAGAAATCTGTGCGAAATAAAGGTTGTATCTCTTTGGTTGTTTCTGAATCATGGTGCTGAAGCATTATTGACTTTCAAACTTAAAATCGAAATTGTACTTTATTCATCAACAATGTTTCAACTTCGCTGATAATAACACAGTGCTTTCATAGCATATGTATCACTGCAATTGCGGCTCTATATGTGCTTAAAGAGATGAAAGATACAAGTGAAAGATGTCATTCAATAACAAATATACTAAACTGAAAGTACTCTTCGAACATTTAGGTTTTTATGGAATATTTAAACTTGGGTAAAGTAATTTTGTAATCGTAATTTTCCCTCTCCTGTTTCCAGCTGCTACATGCAGAGATTACCTCTAATTTGCGGCTTCCTAGTTCCCATGGGGATCATTCTGCTCATCAATACCATCATCTTCATCCTCGCCATCTGCCGACTGGGGCAGTCCGCTTGGATGAAGGGACGGGTATGGAAGGATAGAGCCTCTCAATGTAAAGCATCCATTGAGCGAACCCAGACAGGTGTATCCTTCATCGTGCTCATGGGTCTCACCTGGGCGACAGGTTACCTGGTTCTCCTGCAGCAGGATTCCGCAGAGGTGCTCTTCATCATCTTCAACTCCCTGCAGGGGTTCTTTATATTCATCCTCGCGTGTGTCAGGAAGAAGGTTGTGAGGAAGCGATGGAAGGAGTTGTGTTGCTCGGAGTGTTTGCGTTCAGAGGATAAGACTATCCAATCGGCTCGTGATCTTTCTAGGGGATCACATGGTAATAATAACTCGAAGTCGTCGATAGAACTGTCTATTTCACGTTGAGATATATTCAAGTAAATACAATATTCACCTAACTACTACTATTACTACTACTGCTGCTGCTGCTGCTGCTACTTACCACTTTTCTCTTTTTAAAATGTATTTAGATAGTTTACAAATTAAAAGCAAGGAATCAATCAAGCAAACGATAAAAGCGTCATACCCCGATGGAAATAAAATACTACAGTATGCTACTGATTTGCGGCGTCCTGATTCCAATGGGCATCATCATCTTCATTAATGTCGTCATCTTCATCATCGCCATCTGCCAACTCTGAGCGACTCAACGGAAAGCATCCATTGATCGAACCCAGACAGGTATATCCTTCATCGTGCTCATGGGTCTCATCTGGGCGACAGGTTACATATGTAGTAACGTTTCTCTAGCGTTAGTTTCCGCAGGGCTAGTATTTTCTCTTTGTTATGCACTATAATGATTTGCTGCAAATTTTTTGACCTGCCATCAAATCTTAAGACCGACTCACTCCTTTGAGCTTTAGCCGACCTGCGTCCACTCGGCCAAGCGTTTGTGAAAATTACAAATGATGCATGAGCACGACGCAGATCAGACATAGACTAAAGTTTGGCTTGCGCTCCCTTCGAGTCGGCCTTATCACTATTCATACTAATGACAAAGAGCATAATACAATTGTAGAATATGTCTAGGTTTTATGTATCTTAAAGAAGGAAAGTGAAGTTGTTACTCAGAAATATATGTAAGTCAAGAAATTGTGTGCCTCCAAGCAGAACAAGTATTTCCTATTTTGACTGTGTAATTGTAGACCTATATACGATAAAGAAGATGATAAAAAATTTCATCAATTTTCGTACGCTTACCAATGATTTTATTCTATCAGTAGAATTTGATTCCTCACAAACGTATTAAATCAATTATGAATATATAATGATAAAAAGTTTTGTTTTGCTAAAGTCATTGGCCCGTATTCCGATAGTGAGGTTTAAGTTAACCCTGGTTTAAATATGTGGTTAAAGTATGGGAAGCCAAAAGAGGCTTGAATCTATAACAGTCAATGTTTAATTTACCAGCACATTTGGCACTCATAGTATTCAAAACTGTCTCGAAATAAAAGCTTCAATAGTTTTCTATATTATCAAAGAATGGGAAAAGAGAGCAGTTAACATAAAAACTATACATTGTAAATAAAGTTTTGGCACTTTTGGCTACCCATACTTAAACCACAGATTTAGACCAGGGTTAACTTAAACCTCGCTATTGGAATACGGCCCATTATCTTAAGATGTATTTAATGCACGGAGTAAGAGATATTATTGTGCGTGTAGCTTGAAAGAGAATTAACGTTTAAAATGAATACTTCGATTATTAAAAACTAGAACTTATCTAATAACCATGTTTACATAAATGTGCAAATTTTACCCGTTCTTAATGCGGTTCTTGACAACCCGAAAGCTTGCCCGACATAGCAACAAGCAATACATGCAAATAGATTCAAAGAATTGTGTTTCAATTATTACTTACCGGTTCGACGAAGTAATTTCGTTAGCCGGCACGCAACATGCATACATTTAAAAATAGAAAATACTTGGAATCTGGTTTGAATATATTACTTGTTGCTATGTCGGGCTATCATCAAGCAAGTTGTCAGGAATAATATTAATGTATAGATGACCCATTAAATTTCCCTCTATTAGTAAACGCTCCTATTGTATGTTTTTTTTGGGGGGGGGGTGTAATTCACGCTGTATGCTAAAGTGTTTTTTTTTTTTTTTAACTTTGATCCGTTATTTGAAGGTTGTGACTGTGATGATTTGTATTCTATTTGTAGTGTTTGCTCTGTGTATTGAAGGGTAGAGGTCATTGCTTTGTCAAACACGATTCGAGATCTCACCTGAATAGAATATAATCTCTATTCTGCCCTACCGAATGATATTAATACATGCGTCATTCGACGGCGAATGCTTTTTGTAGAACCACAATTTACAATCCCAACTGTTTATTCCATTTGTGGTAATATTCATGATCAAATCGTGTCAGATGCTGCAAATTCTGTAGACAATAAGTTTACGTCTCTGATCAAAGGATGGACGAATTAGAACAGGACTTGTCTGGATCTTGTCTGACGCTGTGGTTGATAGTTGCTGTAACGACGTTGGCTATTCTGTAAGTAAAGTATGTGTGTAAGTATTAAATAAATATTGATAACTGATATTTTACTAAAAGTTGTATTGAAAACAAGATCATATCCTGGTAAAACCGAGATGTTAAATTTGACACAATTTGAGCGGTTGTTAGACTATTACACCGTCAGAAGCGTGTTAAAATCAAACTGCTTCCGTGCTTTTATATTTTGATGATGGCTGCGCAAACCTCTATGATTGTTTAAATTGTTGTATACACGGCACTCATCTGTCACTAATCTTAAGCCCCAGTCACATAGTATAGGGCCCCCGAAAGCAACACAATTCAACACGACTCTATGTTCGTATGCAGGCAGCTAACTGTGAAGTAAACAAAAGAGTCGTGTTAAATCGTGTTCAGTCGCGGCTTCTATGTGACTGGGGCCTTGAATCGAAAGTATCCCTGTGGCCCGTTGCATTCTGTTTAAGAAAACACGACACAAATCTGGATAAAGGACCAAATAACCCTTTAGCCAAAGTCTTGCATGCATAACATACTCAACGTTTATAAAGTGTTAAAAGTTGGAATTGATCTTTCTGACCGATCAAAAAAAGTTCTCATAGGCCTATACGTATTTTTCTGGGAAGCTGGGAAATACTAAACAAAAGGAAAGGTTGTGGTTGTTGTTTTTGTTGTTGACATTGTTTTGCGTTTTGGCTTTGCATATAGATTAATACATGCGTGTGTTCAAAGGAAAAAAGAAAATTGTTTATTTATGTGACAAAGTAATGTAGCAGAACAGTTTTACAATCGTGCAGTACAAAAATAATACAATGACATTGATTACATTTGTACAATGATGATTTATATCATTTTCTTTGAGTATATTTATATTACGGTAAATAGGCAAACTTTTTAATTATAGAATACAGGCGATATCATGATAGTCTAATTGTGACTGATAAAGATTATGTACAGTAGTCTAGAAATGGAGCTTGCAATTCCGCCCAAGGCTCATTGTGTTGGAAGGTTCATCGATCTCATTTTTTTTCAAAACGTTCGGTATGTCTGTCACTCAAAATATTTAACAACCGAAATGAAAACAAATCTCATCATTACAAAGGTTTATTTGCCTGAAGTTAAAAGTTGTTTA
>BQKZ01007243.1:15773-25832 GCA_036244855.1 Temnopleurus reevesii | reverse complement strand
GTCTGATCCGTTCTGTTCTTATAGACTAACTCCAGCCCTTGGAATGACGATGCTGATCTGGCTCTATCTAAAGCCATATCTTGGATCAGGCCCCTTCTGGCAAGCCAATGTCTCTGATCCATTCTGTTCTAAGTACTGGTGGGTCAACCTCCTCTACATTAATAACTTCTATCAAGATACGGTAAGCATCTCTTGTTTCGTTCCTTCATTCCTAGATTGTTTGTTTGCATGCAATATACTTACCTTCAGATTCATTCAGATGTATTGGCTTTGAATATGTGGGGTCTGAATATAATTCTTATAAAGATCAGATTAGTATACCAACCTGTATACCATTGTTATTTTCCAGTTTTTCTCCTTTTTCCACCAAGCTACCGTTAAAAAATGGGATCCAGCAATTTTAAGACCTCCATTGATTTTAGTTGAAATGTCCTTTGCACTGCAATGTATCTTGTATTTCTTCTTATGTGTACTTGATTACCTGTATTCATAATAACATGATACTCCGAATGGTGGACTTTACTGAAGTAGAATAAGAAGGATATTCTGATTGAGGGGTTCTATCTAGTTCCCATTAGGCAAAGTCATTGTAAAGTTCTGGAAGTCATTTGTTATAATATAGTATTGTATTCAATGGAAAGCTAGGATAGTATAGACAATTTTGAATATCTCTTCCCCAACATGTATTTCTTTGTAATAATGTAGAAACTTTAAAAAAAAACATTAAAAACTCAACTCTTTCCATCTTACACCAGTATTTTGATAGATAGTAATAGTTTGTTGAATGATTAGGGATATAAATTGTATTTGTTTTTTTAATAATGCTCTAATCAGTTGTTCTGTAAAAGCACTTTAAGATCACAAAAATTATTATCATCATTAATTTGACTTGGCCTTGGGCTTAGTTATGCCCAGCTTTTATACATATTCTCTTGTGTGAGGCAAGTTTTTATTTGTGTAACGAAAATCTGTGGACATGCATTTTTATTAAGACACTATTGTTTAAAGTTCATTTATGGTAAGCAAGTTATAAAATTTTCCTTGAAAAGGGATGAACAAGAGATGTTTTCATGAGGTCCGGAGATGTCAACTTCCAGAATATGCATGAGATATCTTTCTATGTAAATCTAAGGGGGATGTGCATGAATATGCATGAGATATCTTTCTATGTAAATCTAAGGGGGATGTGCANGTTCTAAGTACTGGTGGGTCAACCTCCTCTACATTAATAACTTCTATCAAGATACGGTAAGCATCTCTTGTTTCGTTCCTTCATTCCTAGATTGTTCGTTTGCATGCAATATACTTACCTTCAGATTCATTCAGATGTATTGGCTTTGAGTATGTGGGGTCTGAATAAAAGATCAGATCAGTATACCAACCTGTATACCATTGTTATTTTCCAGTTTTTCTCCTTTTTCCACCAAGCTACCGTTAAAAATGGGATCCAGCAATTTTGAGACCTCCACTGATTTTAGTTGAAATGTCCTTTGCACTGCAATGTATCTTGTATTTCTTCTTAATGTGTACTTGATAACCTGTATTCATAGTAACATGATACTCTGAATGATGGACTTTGCTGAAGTAGAATAAGAAGGATATTCTGATTGAGGGGTTCTATCTAGTTCCCATCAGGCAAAGGCATTGTAAAGTTCTGGAAGTCATTTGTCATATTATAGTATTGTTTTCATTGGAGAGCTAGGATATTAAAGACAGTTTTTAATATCTCTTCCCCAACATGTATTTCTTTGTAATAATGTAGAAACTTAAAAAAACACTAAAAACCCAACGCTTTCCATCTTACACCAGTATTTTGACAGTTATTGATAGTTTATTGAATGATTAGGGATATAAATTGTATTTGTTTTTGTAATAATGCTCTAATCAGTTGTTCTGTAAAAGCACTTTAAGATTAAAAAATAAATATATATTATCATCATTAATTTGACTTTGCCTTGGCTTAGTTATGCCCAGCTTTTATGCATATTCTCTTGTGTGAGGCAAATTTTTATTTGTGTATCAAAAATCTGTGGACATGCATTTTTATCAAGACACTATTGCTTAAAGTTTATTTATGGTAAGCAAGTTATAAAACTTTCCTTGAAAAGGGATGAACAATAGCTGTTTTCATGAGGTCCAGAGATGTCAACTTCCAGAATATGCATGAGATATCTTTCTATGTAAATCTAAGGGGGATGTGCATGAATATGCATGAGATATCTTTCTATGTAAATCTAAGGGGGATGTGCATGAATATACATGATATACCTTTTTATGTAAATCTAAGGGGGATGTTTCATACAATATCTCTGCAACATGTCATCACCTCTCTTAAAAGTATGACATGACTTCTAAACCTAATTTCTCTCTCCTTTTCATACTGTTGTTTCACAATGCCCCCTTTTTTTTATAGTTGACCCCAAGAATGCTCAATAAATGATTTTGTGTATAAAATCAATAGGGTATTTCGTGTATAGATTTTCTTTTGGAATTTATGTAATGGAACCCTGATGCTGAATATTTGAAGTATCCTGTAACACACACTCTCTCTCTTCTTTTTGTCTCAATCAGTGTATAGCATGGGTATGGTATCTGGCCAATGATATGCAATTCTTCATCATCAGTCCCTTCCTCATCATCATGTTATACAGGTGTGTATCCCCCCCCCCCCAAATGGTATTGATAATAATAATATAATAATGCATATTATTCACTAAAGTAAATACCTCAGGGCATGCCTGCCTATCTCTGCTCCAAATCCCAAAAAGTCACATTTTGCCTTGCTGCAAAAGCGTTTAGATGGTGTAGTGAATCGGACCGTTACCTTTCAACTAGAGGGTCGGTAGTTCAAATCCCACCTATGACCGTAATTTCCTTCAGCTAGAAATTTATCTCCACTGTGCTGCACTCAACCGAGGTGTTTAAATGGGTACCTAGCAGGATATGAAGATTGTCATATGTGTTTTGTGAATATCATTAATAGTATGTCTAATGGCCAATTTTTTTTAATTTTTGCAAATTCTTGGGGAAATAATTAATGAAAAGGACTCCCCTTATCAAAACCAAGTGAGATTACTCTACCCAAGGGAAGTCGAAACAATGACAAAGTGGTTGAAATGAGCATTCGGATGTCAAAAATAGATGTTCTAGCCGCTTCTTCAAAGGACTTTCCGGAACATTGTAATGAGAGAAAGTACTTTTAATTATGAACAGACGCATATTATGCTAATGGGGAGATCATGTTTATCTATCTCAGGAAAATGTACAACAAACGAGTATAAGTTTGCAGAAGATGCGATGAAACATTGTTTACCTCGGTGTATGTAAACTTTTGACCCCAACTGTACCTTTGACAGTGATATTTTACAGGTCTATGTTCGAAGCAATGGATGTCACGAGCATAGAACAACAATGACTACAATATACAGATATCCAGTAAATTAAAGGATGATGAGATTTTAATCTTCAATCTCTCTCACTTTTCCATATGGCTTTGTTTTTGTGATTTCAGACACAAATTTGGGTTAGGGTTAGGGTATATTTTATTCCACCTTTATGACCAACAATGTAGTTTATGTGCGATATTATGATATTGAAATGAATTTTTATTTCTTAAATGATTGTTTTGCAGATTACCATTGCTTGGTCTTCTCAGTATGCTAGTGATCTGTTTGGTCAGCTCAGTATCTACAGGCATTCTTATGGAAAAATACAACTTCCCTGTCATGTAAGTACAGAAATAAGTTTTCTTGTATGATTGTACTAACCAGAAAAAATACCTTCCTCAAATCAAGTAAGGGATCACGTTCCATTGTACTACCTCAGAATGATCACACTGTCTCAGGATATGTATTGGAGTGAGAGAATGAAAAATTCATAAAACAACAGGATAATACATCACGCCTGATTGTTTAGATAGCCTTTTGTTATCCGCTCGCAGTAAGTATGTCCATGATTTACAGGGAACTAGATTAGATCAATTGAATTTGGATTGTGATGAACATGACATGTTGTTATCCTTGTTGTAGGATGCCAGAAGTATAATAAATTTGATGTTTATTGATTGCAATGTTTCAGCAAGCATTTTTTTTTCAAGCAAACATCTTTAACCCTTTGAACCCAAACGGGAAAAAGTAAAATTACCCAAAAGGCCAGTTTTCCGGCTTCAAGATCATGTGACTTATTTTCAGCTCGATATGACCTCTTGTGTGACCCAATTTTAATCAGGTGACCAAACACTCCATACTATGGGACTATACTACTGGCCTTTTTGTGAATTTTTAGAGAAAAAAAAAGTGAACAAATGCTTGGAATGGCAAGAAAAACATACAAATCAGAGGGGGCTCTTGCAATAATAATAGGAGATTCCACTGAAGGTATTGATGACTCTGAATACTGTCATAGTAGTGATTTTGAGGGCAGAATTGATACGGACGATGAGGTTGCAGCAGCTTTAGCTGTTCCTAAGCACGTCCAGCCCAGTGCAAGGGGGGGGGGTTAACTGTCAGTGTGCCGATGGAGCAAGTGGTCATGGTCAAAATGGGGATAGTCACAGCGAAGGCGTTTAGCCAAAAGAAACAAGCTTTCTTATTCATTTTACTTTGTCAGCACATTCCGTCTTATATAATAATCATTATTCTATTCTGTACGAGGTACCCTTTCACAGTAGACTACTAGAGAATTTATGTGATGAGAATCAAGAAATTTAGCTTTGTTCAAATTCCTACAAAAGAGTATTGTCTTTTGTTTTTTACTTGTTTTAGTTGCAATTTGATTAGTCTGTCGCAATAATTCAGGATATAGGTCACGAAATATGCAAATAATTTAGGGTTAAAAGGGTTCAAGTTTGGCTCATATTCAACAAAGTTTCTCTAACTTTGCTTCCTACAGAACAGTCTTGAATCCACATGGTCCTGTGGATCTTGCCCACAGCTTCCAGGAAGTGATCTATGTCAAACCGTACTGCCGCATTGCTCCTTACATGGTTGGCATGGCTATGGGATACCTTCTTCATCGTTACAGAAACCAAACCTTCAAACTTCATCCGGTACGTTGTATTTTTTTTCATCATTATGAAATTGGCCAATTGTTTTCTATTATTTATATTGGTTATTATGGGGATTGCACACCTTTGCTTTCAGTTGATTTATTTATGGCATACATTTTTAATTTATTTAGTCCATATTAACAATAAGTTGATAAGTAATTTCAATGTTTATACATACTTTATATGTCCATATATTATCATTAAAGAAGTTGTTTATTGCTATGTATTCAACTGTTCTGATTACTATCTGACAACACCATAAGAAAGCAATTGTGGGTATCAAGAAAAAACATTGATTTGGAGGTGTGGATACATATAATTCATGGTATGACCTTGGTTGTGTTTTATGAAGCCGTGCGTAGATCTATGTATGACTGTATGTAGTAGTAAATATGATATAAAAAAACTGCTCAATTGCAGCCCTGCGTCTGAATGACAGAGAAAAATGCACAAAAGCAAACATAATAGCAAGTATATTGAATAGATTATTTGATCATTTTATTATCACTCTTCATTTTTATCTTTTCTTTATGATTTTTGTAGGCTGTAGTGATCATAGGCTGGAGTGTAGCTACAGCTATTGGTATGTCAGTAGTGTATGGACTGTATGGAGGCTATCACCACCCCTTGTCTACCACAGAGAATGCTGTCTTCATGTCCCTCTGTCGGTTTGCCTGGGCGGTCAGCATATCATGGCTAGTCTTTGCCTGTCACTATGGATACGGAGGTCAGTTTAATTTAGCCCCTTGTGGTATTGCTTTTAGAGACTCCAGTATTTATGCACTTTTCAACAACCTAACATATCTTAAAATGCACCCCTAAATATTAGGCTTCAATAGCAACATTTAGTGTTTAAAAACCGCAAAATTAACAATATCACCTCCAAAAGCACACTCTGCAGTAGTAAAGCGACAGTGAGCTTATTCAACTTTCATAGATATCTTGATAGTGCATGTATGACATCATTCTTCGGGGCATTCATTGATGTTTTTCATCAATCTAAATGTCACCAGTCACATGTCTTGATTTAAGATTTTTTTTATTACAAAATCTTAATGTGTGACAATGACTTAAATTACAGTGACCAGGGACCTATTAAACGCAAGACCTAAATATGGGTTCCTGATTGGTTCAAAATTGAGTTGTGTTAAATCTTCTGACTTGCATTTTAACGTCACTCTCTATGCAGTTGGGCCCAGATTTACATCCTCTGTCCAAACCAACTGTTTTCCTATAAGTACTAGCGAGAATGAACAGAAAAAGATACAAAGATAGAAACAACTGTTTGCACATAATGATTTTTGATTCTGTAGTGCCAAAGGGGATTCTTTTACACTCTATTCCATTTCTTAAATGATTTACTAATATAACATTTTAATCACAACCAGAAAAGGTACTTGCATCTCTGGGAATAGGAAAGTATCCAGTTGAAGTACCATTATTAAGACACATTCTTCAATATTATAATAAAGTGCCTTTACCCATTTGATTAAAGAATTCCCTAAAATCTATAGCTTCCGATGATTTACAGATGAATTAATGATCAATCAAATAAAAGGATTTTTGATATAGACTGATTCAATGAAACCTTCTGTGAATTAGGTTTGTAGTTGCACCATGTGGTGTAGGGTTATCTTTCAAGAAATAGTCCTGAAAAAGAACATATCATGAACATTTCCAATAGCCTCTGCTATATTTCTGCCTTTGATGGAAGCGTGGTGTGGGGCTAAGGAGTAGGCTAACGCGTAGTTAGCACACTTACCCTGACAGCTATGTCGGCTGTTTGACTGCAAAGGCAAACTGATCCTCTAAGGAATGGCATGGGAATACTTTCCAACCTGATGCCACCACGACGGACAGAAGATGTAACACTCTTTATAGCTTTGAGGCGAGAACTTTTTATCAACCCTATGGTATACGTGCTCAGATTTATGAAACAGTTTATCAAGTCAGGCATTTTTGGCCCACATTTAAGCATCTGTCTGTATTTTGAGAGACATGGCCTGTCACCATCTCTATAAATGATTTTGACTTAGAAAAACTGGTTATTTGTTCTCCTCATTATGAACCTACTTGTTAGGATTGTAATGGAGTGAGAGATTTCATTAAACAACTGAAATCACTGATTTTTTAAAGCGATGAATAGTGTGTGAAAACATGCAAGACAGTTGCCTTTGGGGTATTGCCATAAATATAGACCTTACATAAAGATGTATTTACATCGTGATCCCAAACTTCTTATTGCATATTGTCGTTGACAAATATTTCTGCTTAATTATTAAACTTGTTTTTAAAAAATAGTTAAAGATTGATATTACTCAAAAGAAAAGGTGTTTACTTCAAATCTTATTTATGGTTTATATCTGTAATTACAATATAATAATCTGTTTATGTTTACGTGTATATGCCTAATATATATGTATATATATCATGTATACCACATTAGAATAAGTTATTAGGGGCCAGCCTTCTAAACAAGCCTGGCTTCTCTGCTGGCCTCTATTTTTTCATTTCTTTTGTCATATTACCATTATTATTTATAACTGCATATTTTGAATTTTCAAAAGAACTGAAAAATAAAAGTATTTGATTCACATTATGTTTATGGGAACGTCGTGGTGTAGTGGTTTGTACTCTCACCCCTTAACTAGAGGGTCGGTGGTTTGAATCTGTCCCAGGGCGTTAATTTCCTTCAGCAAGAAATTTACCCATAGTGTGCTGCACTCAACCCAGGTGAGGTGAATGGGTACCGGCAGGAATTTATTCTTCTAAATGCAGAAGCGCCTACTTGGCAGCTATGCTATGGCCAGGTGATAATATTAGACAATTTGTCTCGCGCCTCTGAATAGGTGACTAGAGAGATGGCGTGTTTAAATGCTATATATTATTATTATTATTATTATGGTTCGATTGAAATGATTTTCTTTCAGGATGGATCAATGACTTCCTTAGTTGGGAGCTTTGGGTTCCGATGAGTCGTCTGACGTATTCAGCCTATCTTCTCCATCCTGTTATCCTTTGCCTATACATCTTCAACATGCAGACAAATTATTTCTACTCGATGTATATGATTGTAAGTGAATTGTCCTAGGGTAATCAATCCATGGAATTATTGTGCCGTAAGTGAATGAAGAAAAATTAAATGAACAAACTGAAAATTTGAACAAAATCCAATAATATCACTATTCCTGCCACTGACACATTCTCAAATTTTTCGCCATTCATCCTGTACACAAATTCCCACATTTTCGGCCGTTTTCAAAAAATCAACAACATTTTGGTTTTTCACTTTAATGTATTACTCCTAAATAAATTGTTTGTGCTTATTAGAAAGAATCATGTTGAACCCTGATTACAAATTTTGTTTTAATTGATTTTTGAAATTGTCCTGAACCAAGTGAATGGAGAATTAATTGTCTACAAGTACGTCACAGATTCAGTCAAAGTCGCAGATCACATGGATCTCCAACAGTGGCAGGGATCGTGATATCACTACAGTTTTGAAAATTCATAACTTTTGAATGGATTATCAGATTTGGTTCAAATTTCAACACTTTGATCATCTGACTTTACTTCACTCAATGGGAGCAGAATAATTCCAGGAGTTGGCTCCTCTTTAATAAACCTGCACTCTCACCCTCACCTCTACCCCACCTTCACCATATATCTATTGACCCTCTGCCCCATCCACTTCATTCCTACCCCACCTTATGTCCAGACCCCCTCTCGGATCCCCTTTGTATTATTCCTCCAGCCTCACCTCAATCTAAAAAAAAAAACATCTTAAAACCCATCTTTGTCATTCTTAATGTAGATTAATGTAGGTCTTTATATGCCAGTGCTTTGTATATCTGGAAAAGCACTATAAAAATTCAAGTATTATTATTATTCTTACCCCACCCTCATCTCTACCTCATCCTCATTCTTACCCCACCCTTATCTCCAGTTTCTCTCTCAGATACCTTTGTATGACTTCTCCCATCCCCACCCCCATCTCTACCCCACCCTCATTCCTACTCCACTCTTATCTTCAGCTGCTCTCTCAGATTCCTTTGTATGACTTCTCCCATCCCGCCCCCATCTCTACTCCATCCTCATTCCTACTCCACCCTTATCTCCAGTTTCTCTCTCAGATACCTTTGTATGACTTCTCCCATCCCCACCCCCATCTCTACCCCACCCTCATTCCTACCCCACTCTTATCTTCAGCTGCTCTCTCAGATCCCTTTGTATGACTTCTCCCATCCCCACCCCCATCTCTACTCCATCCTCATTCCTACCCCACCCTTATCTTCAGCTGCTCTCTCAGATTCCTTTGTAAGACTTCTTCCATCCTCACCTTCATTATACCATGTGGCAATTGGTTAGATCAAGTGGCAATTGGATGAATTGTAATGAGACGAACTGATGATTTGACCAAATGGTGATTGAATAAAACGTTGATAGATGAAATGATATTGGACAAAACTGGTATTGACATTGTGATTATTGGACGAGTTAGTACTAGATGATTTGGTAATTTACTCTGCCAACTAGTAGGATTTTATCCTGTTTAGTAGAATATAGGACAAAAGAGAACATTTTAAGCCCTTGAGATTCAGTGTTCAAAAGTGCGTGATAAGATTCTAAGGATATTCTTCTGAAAATTGATTTTTTTTTTTTTGGTGGTAAAATATGGATTTTTGAGATAAGAGGTTAGCAGCTCTACATTTCTACCACATTCTACTGTAGCTAAAATGAATGAATGGATGAATATTGGAGCAGATTGACTTGATGCCATGTTCTTTAAATTTTATCTAATTTGTACCATACATGCAGTAATTAATTTGTATCTGTGATTGTTACAGCCATTTGAGGTAGCAGCGTTCATAACCTTGGCCTACTCTGCAGCAATCCTGCTAGCCTTGTCCATTGAATTCCCGTTTGGAAACATGGAAAAGATGTTCATGCCGTCTGTACACAAGAAAACAAGATAGTAGCTGTGTAAGATGATTTGTTATTATCAATTGAAT
>BQKZ01007242.1:28887-39729 GCA_036244855.1 Temnopleurus reevesii | reverse complement strand
TATAACTCTAAAAAGAAAAATTTCTCACAGATAGCTCACGGAAATATTTCAATGGCGGACAGCTCTTCAAATCCATTCATGCGCATGCGCCGCTTCGAAATATTGACTGGGAATTCTAGTCAAATAGATTTGATGCAGAAAAGGGCTCATTTTTTACAATTTCTGGGTCATTTTTGGTATTTTTTGACCAGGAATATAGTCAGTCAAATAAAATTAACACGGAAGATGGGTTAATATTTCAACCCAGCGGTTTTAAGTGTGTACCATATGGTGTTCTAGCATTGATTCAAACTTGGTTTCCATTGGTATATCCGATATTGATTTTGCACGTATTCCTATGGGGAAATATATGATCTTGATTTTGTGCACAAGCTTATGGGAGACCAACATTTTGGGGGCGTCTGTCGACCCTAAAGTGGCTGAAAAGTTGTCTGTCATTGGTCACTCTGTACTCTGGGGCATATAAGCTTTAATTCAAAACCGGTTTTGAGTGTCGATTTTGTACATATATATGGGAAAAAGGAAATCTTGATTTTGTACATAAGCTTATGGAGCACCGAAATTTTAGGGGCGCCTGGCGGGCCCTTTCCACCACCTACGTCGTCTTGTAGTGCCCATTCATCTATCTCGAGACTATGGCGTATCATTTGACGTAGGTTATGTGCGGTTACCTTTCCAGCTAGGCTAGTCGACTTGTTTTACCACGTTGGGCCCCTCCCATGGCCACATTCACCAGATAGGACATGCCAGACGGCCCATTCGTAATATCGGAGAGTACGATCTTTGCATCCATGAACATTGAAATTGGTAACCTTTCCAGCTAGGCTAACCCTTGCTGGCTGCCGGTCTATTTATTTTGGAAGGCAATATTTGTCTTCTGGATTTTGAAAAAAGATTACACGATTTGTATGAATTAGAATAGATTAATTTGAGAATTTCGGACCGAAAATTATTTTATCGTCGAGCAGCAGCAGCTGTTCGCGATGCTTTGTGCGAGCGCGAATGACGTCACTCGGTATTGTGGCTGGTGTTGGGCGATAGATACAGCGATCGTATCGCTTCTGTGAACCGACCACCTGTGTTGGAGCTCGGTTCACGGGCCGATCTGCTATCTCAACACCAACACGAACACCGTACTTGAAGTCACCCAGTGTAGTAGATATGCATTGATTTGTTCCGTGTTCATTTCAATGCCTGGAGCAAGGAACGATTTAAAATGGCCTCTTCAAACGTCGGGGTTGAGGAGAGAGTTGCTAAACTTCGTCAAGAAATTTTGTCTTATAAACCAGGCAAGGCTGCACCATGTGATGATGAGCGAGTTGTGTTTCCTGATAGGCTCGTCATTGGTATGATTGATGGTTATAATGTACGAACCACTGGTATGCTGAGACGAGCTCTCTATGGAGAAGTACAGGGGACCAAGCTGAATGATAAACATGGTACATCGACTGGTGGTCAGGAGGAATACATCATGGATCATGCATCTGCCATGTCAAAGTACTATAATTTGAACCTCGGTAATACTTAATTCACTTTTTTTGCAATCTAGTTAACGATTTATGTAATGTAAAATCCCTTAACTGAGTATAGATTTTTTTTTTAAATCTTACAAATGCTTTGAACCAGTCAAGATTACTACAATATTTTTTACGTAGAACCGACTAAATAAGAAAGCGTTTCCAGACTCGATTCTACATATGTAATTTTATATTTGCCATTATTTGAAATTGAAAAAAGGTGCAAGATGTGTGGATACATTATACTATTTTTATACAAATGAAGCTTTGAAGACGTTACTTCTAAAAAGATGGCTGGCAGGCCTTTTCGCAAAATGCAAAATAAATCAGTCTTGTTGCCAGATGCCACATTATGATTATCAAGGCATTTGGAGGACAATAACAATTGAGGCACACTGTCTGTAAACATAAACTTACAATGCGATATTCATGACTCTTTCACTCCAGAAAATCACACATTGGCTGATTAGTAATAGATTCTACTTTTGTAAGAACCTCTCTTAAAGAAAATAAAATCTTCTGAAACTCTGATACAGGGGTAGGACAAATATTTTTTCTGTACTTGCAGTACAAAATAACACTATCTGGTATTTTACCTGATTTAGAAAATGATGAATACATTATTTCAGATCGAAATTAAGAATATCAATAATATGGACTATAACTGCATCTGCAACAACAACAACAACAGCAAGCAACCGTGATGACAACAATAGTGATGATGATACCTAAATTTTTGTTGATTAACAAAATTGCTCTAGGAAAATACACATGTATCAAAAGATTATCACCGAGGTATTTACCTGGCCGTAATTTAGTACAAGATGATTTCCAGAACATTTAATGTAAGATTAGCAGTGTGCCTTGTCACAAAACGAACTAGCATCAGTATGTTTCAATTACTTTGCAAACGACACCATATAAAATATTTCCGCAAAATAAAGTGGGCCATGAACGATGGCGCCGTACGTCATTTAGTATTGAACTGTCCAGGAACAACAATAACAAGTCCGTTCAGATTTCACTAGCATTTAAAAGGAGCATTAAATTGGCGTTCGACTTCATTTTTAGGAAATATATTACCGGTATATCGCAATAAATAGATATTTCAGTAATTCCGAAAAGCCTATAATGGAGAAACTAATGCAGTAAATGAGCAGATATATTTGGATGGCAATTCATCTATAGGCTCTAGTCATGCTGGAAACACGCCGATTCGTTATATTCCAGGGCAAGGGTCTGTAACACAACACATGCAAACAAACTTACGATGAATATTAATCGTGCGTGGGTCTATCATAATTGCAGAACATGCACCATAGAGATGCAAATAATAATATTTAATTAATGGCATCTCTTTTACTGCATGTTCAACCTCTCTTATTTCACAAGGTGGCTGATTACACACCTTCAAGATGTTTACGATGAGAAAAAAAGCTAATGAACAGACGTGTCTTCTTAATAAGCGAATTTCTTAATGAAAATAAAGAATGTGTATAACAGTACACAGTTTAGGGCTCTTCCTTTTGAAATATTTAGCAAGTAGAGACATCTCTACTTTTGTCGGTCATTTCGCCTTTCTTTACGCTCCCCGATGAAGATGGTGTATTACAGTATGGACTCCGAACAATATTTTCATTGACTGATCTATGCACTTTAGTCTCGGAATATTAATTTTCATGGAAGGCGCCATTATTATTCGTTTGAATACTATTTACTTTGATGATCTTTCAAAGATGAACCACGTTACTGGAAATTAACAGAAACGACACATTAGCTTATTCTTAGTTTGTAGATTAATAATGACACAGGTAGTTTGTCTTTCCCTGGCATGGCTACATTTCTGCATCAGAAGCCAACTGATGTTGCTTAACGATTATATATCTTGTTTCATCAACACTGATTCAATCTTTTGTAAACCGTTGTCCCCCATTGCAACCCTACCTGCTACTCGTCTCTCCCATTGAAGCAACCTAAAATATACATTCCTTTCTTATGTTACCATGGTTGATTCAAAAGTAGAAAGCTATTCAATCCTGACGAAATGACTGTTGTCACGCACTTTTCATACAGTGTTTATCAGTGGGTAAAAGCAATATCCCGTGAAGAAGTGAGGGAATTGTTTCAAATTCTTCTTTACATGGATAAGATTAAAGAGGTTCACACCAACCCTATTATAGAACACAACACATTTTAAGAATATTTCAAGTAGCATGACTAGGGTGATGAAAGATGCGACTTCGGTGTTAAGTTTTTTAAGGAAGTGTTTATCTATTTTCAATAGAACATTGATTTTATAATGAAATGAGATAATCCGATATTCCATACATGTTCTGTTTCCTCGTTTCTTACAAATAAAAGATTCAGAATTACAGACCCCAAGGTTATATTATTATTAATAATTCATTGAATTTAATAAATGAACGATTAATATAGTTGAATTTATTTACAGTGCTGTGTTTTTAACGCATGTATTCATATAAATCAATTTGGAAATGTCTTTTCTACTGGTCTTACAGATTCATGCGTTTAAAATTCTGGGTCTGCGCAAAAGAATTTTTCTCTGATTAAAAGCTTTGACTTGATATCAAAGGGATAAAAAAGTTTGAAGCAAATCCAATACGAAATAAAAGTGTTATGAAGCTTATTCGTTAAATATTCAACAACTAGAATAAGTAACTGTATCTGTATTACATGCGTCATATCACGTGATCCTTTATTGACAATTGGAATTACAAACAATTTTTTAGTTCTATCTTTTTTCCGATATGTTTGTCTGTTTTTTCTGCTTTTAATCAATACAAGATTTTTCTTGGGCATGTACGCATTTTTTAAAGGTTGGGTCTGGGACAGGAAAAAGTCATTTGATTAAATGCAAAGGAATCGGACAAACATATATACAAACAATTTGAAATCTTACGAAGGTTATATAAATTATACAACGGTGATCTTTGTGGAAACCGGCTACTTTTGGTCGCAGGGTATGACATATAAGTCACTCATTCATCTGCAAATACTTTATTATACACATATCCTGTTGTTTAAAAATCCCTGCTTTTTCGAACTTTTTACCGAAAATGGTTTTAAGGTTTTTTCCGTTGATGGATGCAAGTGCGCTTCATCGATTCAGCACTTTGGAAATCTAAAGAAAATGTGCATGTATAGGTTAAACGGTTTCTTAAAAGCAATAAGTCAGAATAATTAACATTTAACCATTTGACTACTGCAACCGGGTGGTCCCAGTACACAGTTTATGGGAATTACAGAATTCAGAAGTCAATTGGTTAAGATATGCATGATATACTCGACCAAAATTTGCCAATCTTCATACAAATCACTGTCCAGTCATAAACATACATATCTTTGTCATTTATTTTCCATTTTACGTTAATGTTTTATATGTTCGCCTGCTTTTTTGAGGGGCCTTTAATCAACGCAATATTATTCAGACCCGGACCCAGCCTTTTATGATATAATCGTTGGTCGCTTAAAACACGAATTCTGTATTGTATTTTTTTCTTCTCTTCTCCAGATGGCGTGTTAATAACGTTTGTTTTCATTATTACATGAATGTATATTACACGACTAAATCTATACATGTGCTATGATTGTCAAAATAATCTTTGGTATTTTATGAGGTAACTGGAAAAAAACATTCAAGTTATTCAATAATGCAGAGATAGTGTAAACATATATTGTTGCCTCCAATGTCCATCCAGAATATAAACTGGCTGATGATGATCTTCGAGATATAAAAGGAAAGGCATCCTCGATTGTCGTCATAATTTTGTAAGTATATAATTTTGTTTTATGAACTTCTCCTTTACAATTCTAAGCGAAGCGAGCTCCAGAAATGCATCATAAACGTTCCCCTAATAATTTGACCATGGAGGAGACTAGGTCTAGTTATTACACGAGTAAGTTGCTACACATCCTGTTTACGCCGCGGCGTTTTTCACAAATGTATACAATATAGGACATGTTAATGTCCATGATATGACAGCGTAAAGCATACACAAAACATGTATGACTTAACATGCAAAATTTGATTTTGCATTAAGTTTGTGTGATTTGAATTGAATTTAATTTAGTGGTCTCTATATCACACTAAAAGCAATTTATTTGAAGACTTCAAAGTGGCAATAAAGGTAATAATTATATCATGCATGGGTATGAAAAACAGATTAAACTAAATGGGATATAGAAGACCTACAGTGTAAGCATTCGTAAGGATTAGAGCTTGATATGCTTGCAAACTTGAGGTTTATGTATAAAAAAATATATAACAATATAACAAAATTGTACATACGTACAACATGCAAAAAGGGGAAACAATAATTGAACCTAGAGTATGGGAGTGACTTGCAAAGAAAGGAGAACAAATGAAGTAATGGCGTGGCGTCCGGTTTCTTCAATGCTAGATGTAGATGTGTGCATGATAATCTACGTTGAAAAACGCTGGGAAGTTCCTTCACAAAATGATTTAATTATAATAGTATATTAAATATTTTTTTTTGATATATGCAATACGACCAAAGTAAGAATTTCATGGGGGTATTAAGTTACCATCACAAACAAAATGACCAAGTTTTCCCCTTGTAATTTTGGTACAGACCTCAATTGTAACAATTCTAACAGCTAGTCTCCCTTGCCATAGATTTAAAATCGATTGAGAAAACGGTGTCAAATCATCGCAGAAACGCGTACAGATGTATGACATCTTTCGGATATATTTCAAACTAAGAATATCTGAAAGTACTTAATATCTAAAAATAAAGTGAAAAAATAGATAGGCCTTCAGAAAGCACGTGATATTCGGCAAACGCCAAAATCCCTCTAAAATTCGTCACCCACGGAGGCGATTTACTCAATACTGTATTTTTTTTTACTGATTTCACTTACAGCAAGACAGTTAAAAGTGATTGTAAGAAGAAGGAGAGAGGATCTTCGACAAAGTAAACAAATTAAAGGCTTGATAATGATATAAAAGAAAGTAATGTAGCTTCCATATTATTGTGCGACTCCTGTTTAACATTTATGGCCAGAATAAAAATGGTGAATATCCCAATTTTCTTTGTCCAAAACCTTTTGCGACTTCTGCCCATTGCGCACTGTCAATTTTTTTTCGATAATGACATTTGATTTCGGAACAAAATAAATCCGAGGGGATTTAACTCCTTTATTCACGGGCCCGTGACAATCTACTCGCAACACTCGCCAATTCGCACCCATTTATCGTGCACGTATTCATGAAACAGACGACCATGAATAGCTAATTAGGCAATGCACCCTTGAGTTCGATCCCTTATTATTCCGTCGCATATATGTAAAACCTTTGTAAAAGGTACATTTCCTAACAGTTGAAAGTCTAATCTTTCTCTGAATGTGCCAATTGTTAGTATAAAGTGATATAAATTCATCCTTTATGGCAGAACATTATTCACTTCAGAACAGAAACGAACTAAAATGTTCAGGGACGATAAATCCCCTAATTTCTCACTTGACTCTCACCATTTTTTATTCGAAAAATACCTGCAACTAATGGAGTGTCGATATGTGAAGAAAATTTGTAATTTCATATCATGCACGGGTCAGTATCACGGAATTTTGTCGACAAGTCAGAGATCGCCTTCGCTCATTTTAATAACGGCGCTCTGATTGGCTAATGCCGCGATTTGGCTACAGAAATCGGATCGCCCGGGTGATGACGTCATCCGGTTCCAAGCAATCGCGAATGCGGTAGACTCATAAGTTTTTTACCATCAAAACACACGGAATTTCGGGTCAACTTCTAGTAAAATGTCATACTTCCAACCCTTCAAAATCACTTTTAACTCTTGCGACTCTAACCTTTTTCTTGATTGTTTATCTTCCACACTCATCTTTCTTTGAAACTTGAAGACAAAAATAAAATTTAGTTTTTGCACGCGTCAGGATCACGAAAAGAAATCTTATGTTAAAAAATTCGACTGCCGAAGGATCGAAAAGTCATGAATCTTAATGGCTTTAAAAAATACTTTGCGAAGACAGAAATTAGCTAATTTCTTTGTCAATCAAATAAATCAAGAGAACTGCTGAAACTTCTTATCCAATAATGGAGAGCTGTGGAGTAAAATGATTTTTTTTTAACCATCAAAACACACGGAATTTCGGGTCAACTTCTAGTAAAATGTCATACTTCCAACCCTTCAACGTGTTCAAAATCACTTTTAACTCTTGCGACTCTAACCTTTTTCTTGATTGTTTATCTTCCCCATTCATCTTTCTTTGAAATTTTAGGACAAAAATAAAATTTAGTTCTTGCACGCGTCAGGATCACGAAAAGAAATCTTATGTTCAAAAATTCGACTGCCGAAGGATCGAAAAGTCATAAATCTTAATGGCTTTCAAAAAATACTTTGCGGAGACAGAAATTAGCTAATTTCTTTATCAATCAAATAAATAAAGAGAACTGCTGAAACTAGGGGCGTTTATCAATCCTACTGGATTATCTACGCCTTTACAGTTTATTTTTAAGTCCTATTACACTGGATAGAGGAGTATGCATTCCATTTTATTTGTTTACCATCTGAACAATCAAACTAAAATACAGAAAAAAGGGCCATGTTCACCAGCTGGATTGCAATTGTTCACCAAACCATTATGTTAGAGACCATTTGTTATATTGACCGATGAATGTTACCCAGTCATATGAATGGAAGTGGATAATAAGATTGATCCAACAATTGCAGGTAGTGGTATTTTATTCTGAATTAGATGGTGAAACCCTGAGATTTGGCATTAATTGTGAGAATGAGTTAGAAATTTGGAGATCCTTTTCAAGTAACAGTCATGAATAGTTGATGACAGCGGACAATGAAAAGATCTCTATGGAGACAGGTGGGGTACATTGAAAATGTTGAGTACTGAAATAATTACTTAGGTGAATAGAATTTAGAACCCCCTATCAAATGTAATATGAGTAAAATGTCAGGAAAGGTTAGCAGATCTGTTATGGAAAATGACAATTTCATATTGCAATAAGAAATGCTAACGAACTTTCTTACACAGGTATTTAAAGATACATTCTAGAAATTGAATGAATTACTTTTTTAAAATTGATGAATAAAACAGTGAATTAAGTGTCGTCAATATATAATTAGCTTAATCTCATACATGAAAATTATTAAATTGATTTAGAACATATGATATAATTAATTAATTTACAAAAAAAAATCACTCAAATTTATTATGAGGGGTTAAAGACTATGCATGCAAATTTCAAGAGGATTTTAATGATTACTTTTTGCTTTAGGACTATCCCAATAAATATCCTACATATTCATTTATATGCTAATTAGGCGGGTCACGTGTCAAATTATTTATATCAAAATATCATTTCTTCTATTTATAAATAGAAGACAAAATCTAATTGAAAGAAAGATGTAACACAATAAAAAGAAAAAAAGAGCTTTTAATATTCACTTATAATACTAGGGGGTCTCCCCCCCCCCCCTTAAGTTGTCCCAATCTGCCAATGCACGTAGCAACCTAAAAATCTCACGGTCTCCGGTAGAAAGTATCCTCGTGTGTGAACTGTTGTCGATAGGAGAGATCAGAATGTCTAATCTACGTTCTGGCTATCGAGAAATGCACGGGGAGGGGGATGTGTATACACCATAAACATTATTATATCACATATACCATTGACATCCAATGTGATTTCATTTGGTTAAAATTTTAGTTTCAAGTGTAAAAAGTAATAGTTTTCTCAAAGTATGTCTATGTTATCAAACCCAATGAAAATGTGTACGCCGAGGGAGTAGCGTCCTCTTGAGAAACAGCCAAACCATGTGTAGGAATGGGCAGCCAAGGTTACCTCATACCACAATCTAGAACCCAACAGCACCATAACCGTCAATGTTTCCTAGAACTGTGAGAACATGAAATACCCTTCCTGACAATGTTGTGACAGCCACTTCTATCAATGCCTTTCGTCATCTCTTGACGGAATGCAGCAGCAGCTAGATTTCAGGCGATTTTTACTTGCATCATGTAAATATTGGCACATTCACCCTACCCGTATGACACATACAACTACTTTCAATTGCTTTGCAAGAATCTTCAAGGATGAAGGAGGCAGACCTCCACTACGAAGAAGAAGAAGCAGCTAATATCTGAAAGAATCGGCATTCGGGGCATGCACAGTGTGTTTTTTTAATTTATTTAGTGCATGTATGAGGGTCTAGAATGAAGCTCTCTACAGTATGGATCACAAATTTAAAAAAATATATCTTTTAGTTCTTCATCTTCGGGATTGTTAGTCTTAATTGACTTGCTACACTGCAGTGGTTCCTATCATGCCTTACATTTGGGACGAACAATGATTGAAACAATGGTGCAAGATCTAAGTCATAAACACTTAGGTACGATGTCCCTTTATAGACCGGCAGCCAGCAAGGGTTAGCCTAGCTGGAAAGGTTACAAATTTTAATGTTCATGGATGCAAAGATCGTACACTCCGATATTACGAATGGGCCGTCTGGCGTGTCCTATCTGGTGGATGTGGCCATGGGAGGGGCCCAAAGTGGTCAAAAAAATCGGCTAGCCTAGCTGGAAAGGTAACCGCACATAACCTCCGTCAAATGATTCGTCATAGTCTCGAGATAGATGAATGGGCACTGCAAGACGAGTTAGGTGGTGGAAAGGGCCCGCCAGACGCCCCTAAATTTTCGGTGCCCCATAAGGTTATGTACAAAATCAAGATTACATTTTTCCCACTAGGCATATGTACAAAATCAACATTGGAGATACCAATCGAAACCAGTTTTTAATTAAAGCTTGAATACCCCAGAGTACAGAGTGACCAATGACAAACAAATTTTCAACCGCATTAGGGTCAACAGACGCCCCTAAAATTTTGGCCTCCCATAAGCTTGTGTACAAAATCAAGATTATATTTTTCCCCATAGGAATACGTGCAAAATCAATGTCGGATATGCCAATGGAAACCAAGTTTGTATTAAAGCTTGAACTCCAGAGAGTACATGATGACCAATGACAGAGAAATTTTCAGCTTTTTGGGGGTCGACAGACGCCCCTGAAATTTTTGTCGCCCATAAGGTTGTGTACAATATCAAGATTCTACTTTGTCAATAGGTCTGTTTACAAAATTCGTCGTAGTGGAATCGTAAACACTGATGAATGCACGGAAAACGAATTTTTTAAGTGTATATTAGAAGTGATGAAGAATGAAGATATTATAGGGGCATCTCTGCATTTTAATTTTAGCCAAAAAGCAATCAATATTTGATAGTTAGGGCCTGGCAAATGCCCCCCCCCCCCC
>BQKZ01007242.1:0-23435 GCA_036244855.1 Temnopleurus reevesii | reverse complement strand
AAAAAAAAAAAAAAAAAAAAAAAAAAAAAAAAAAAAAAAAAAAAAAACCCTGGTGGGATCATATTTTGGATCATATTTTGGATCATACTTTGCCTAGGTAAGCCCAACACTTTAATAAATCACGTCAGGTAATAATAATATTATTGACTGACCTTCTTTCGGGAGATACCATATTTCCCTCGTCTTCGACTTGTCTGTTAAAATTGATTTTGTGTTTAGCTAACTTTGCTAATTTGGGGGTGCTGAATCCAAAATTTGTTGGTTCCGATTTTTCCGACCACGTCTTCAGCCGACATTTTGAATTTGAAAATGGCCGCCATAGAAAACCCATTTTGATCCATATTTTGGGTCTTTCTACCCCAGTTTTATTATTTTCTGTCCAATTTTAATGATTTTCGGGTGCTTAATTAAGAAATATCTGATTCCAGTCCTTTCCACCATGTCTTCAGCCGCCATTTTGAAATTCAAAATGGCCGCTATAGAAAACCCATTTTAGGCTGTATTTAGGTATTTCTGCACTGAATTCGTGTTTTTTTTTTATATGTGGAACTTTGTCAATTTTGGGCTGCTGAATCCAAAAATCTTTGGTTCCGATTTTTCCGACCACGTCTTCAGCCGCCATTTGAATTTCAAAATGGCCGCCATAAAAAAAAAAACATTTCTGGTCATATTTTGGGTCTTTCTACCCCAATTTCTTTGTTTTCTGTCCAATTTTGATGATTTGGGGGTGCTTAATCCTAAAATAGTTGATTCCAGTATTTTCGACTATGTCTTCAGCCGCCATTGGCCGCCATTGAAAACCCATTTTAGGCATTTTCGGTATTTCTCCACTGAATTCGTTTTTATGTGTAAGTTTGATGATTCTGGAGTGCTGAATAAAAGAAAATTGTGGTTCCATTATTTCCGACCACGTCTTAGCCGTCATTTTTTATTTTCAAAATGGCCGCCATAGTAAACCCATTTCAGCCGTTTGGGTCTTTCTACCCTAAATTTGTTGCTTTATGTCCAACTTTGATGATTTTGAGGTGCTGTATTGATAATGATTTGGTTCCATTTTTTTTTCAACCACGTTCTCAGCCGTCATTTTTAATTTCAAAATGGCTGCCATAGTAAACCCACCATTTCAGTACTTTGGGTCTTTCTACCGGTTCCATTTTTTTTTCAACCACGTTCTCAGCCGTCATTTTTAATTTCAAAATGGCTGCCATAGAAAATCCGTTCGAAGCAGTATTTTGGTATTTCTACACCATTTTTATTTCTATTTATATATCTCGTGAGATTATTGTTTATAACGATGCATCTGGCTGCCACTTCCGAACGTCGCTATCTATCATGGATGATTTTAATGTCCCAGAATTCAGATATGAAGCTCTTTACTGAAACATAAGAATTTACTGCACCATTAATGCTCTGAGAGGATCATGAATGTCGTTTGGATGATTGTTGTCTTCCGGCAAAAGTTTCTTCAAAGAGATAGGTCAAGATAAATGCATAGCGGGGAAAGCTGTTTGAGAGTCTTTGGTAGGAGATCCTCTCATTTATTTATGTATTTATCTATTTTATTTATTCAAGTTTTCTTTAAAAGACATGTTGGTCTCATTCAAGGCACATGGCCTGCTTTGCAAGAGAGCCCTGCCAAAACATAAAATACAAATATAGAACATAACCCAGAAAATAACATAAGAAATTACATAAAACAAATGAATAGGATGAATACAATTGCACACAAAGAATGATAATTTTAAAGATAAGTACATATATTAAATTAAAACACTTAAAAACACTTTCTCCATACTTGAAATCTGCTAGGTGTTATATGTTGGTTCACAAAGAGTGTTATAGGATAGTGAAGGGAGATATTAAGATGAGAAATGTGCTCGCACAAAACCTGCATTACTATTAAGTTCCTCGCTTTATTCATGTAGAGCTTCTGAGTGGTAAGAAACTACATCGGCCAAATCACCCCAGCCCCCCAAAACAAAGGGTCTGCTTGATCTCCAAACAACAAAGTGGACTACCCGAGGACCTTTACCCATTTTTGTTGGGAGGGGGCACCCAGATCCACCAATATCATCCACCGTCGCATCGTAATAATTAATTCCAAAATTATTGTAGCAGCCATGTGGTGCAGTAATTCCAAATACAAGTTATATATGATCCATTTGCATCAGAATAGGCAAGGGTGTAGTAAATGACCCATATTTCAAGTACCATTTATGGCTGCAGCGAATTACGTATGATTAAAACTTTAAGATGTAACCTAAATCACAACCCTTAGTCTGCAAACAATACAATCCAAAGTTTTATTTGCGAGAACAGCATATTTTTGCCAGATAATTGATATCAACAAAGTGACAAAAATTCAAAAATTCACCCAAATATTTAGATGCCAAGGCCTTGAATTTGACCAAGTTCCCTAATACATGTACATGTAATCGATTATTCATACCATTTACCCCGTTTACGTTGGTATATATGTGCAACGTATTTGGAACACGTATCATGATAATGTAACAACAAAAAATAAAGTACCAAACTATAGGACCTCAACTTTGAGTTGATAACGTCAGTGAGTAATGGTGGTCAATGAAATGGCAACTCAAATTTGAATTATAGTCCTCAAAGCTTGTTCGAAATGTGTAAATTCTAATTTCTAACTATTAGGTCACAAAATATTGCACAAACAGTTTCTATCATGACAATTTTTAAAAGCAAAATAGTGGATTAAAAGTGTGGTTGAAACAATGATATTAAAGATTTTGGGATTCAGCACCCCATAATCATCACAGTTGGTCACAATAAAACATAGTTGCGGCAGAAAGATACAAAATAAATCCCTAGTGAGTATGGCGACCATTTTGAAATCAAGAATGGTGGGTAGAGGGCACAGTTAAAAAAAAATGAACAAACTTATGTTCTTCCCTATGCTCAAAATATAAAAGTTAGTCAGGAAAATCAAATTTGGTGCAGAAAAATATGAAATAGTGGCCAAAAGGTTGTTTTTAACGGCGGACATACTGAAATTGAAAATGGCGGCTTGTACCTGATCAGAAAAATCCAAAGCAATTTCTTTTAATTCAGCATACAGAATTTGACAAAGTTGGTCAGGAAAATAAAATTCGGGTAGAAATAACCAAGATATGGTCCAAAACGTGTTTACTATGGCGGCAATTTTCAAATTCCAAATGGCGGCTGAAAACAAGGTGAACAAAAATGGAACCAAATATTGTTTATTAAGCAACCCCAAATCATTAAGATTGGACAGAGAGCAACAGATTTTGGGTAGAAAGACCCAAAATATGGCCTAAAATGGGTTTTCAATGACATTCAAAATGGCAGCTGAAGACGGAGTCAGAAAGATCGGAACCAAATTGTTTTGGATTCAGCATCCCAGAATCATCAAATCTGGACCTAACGAAATGAATTCATCAAAATTGGACAGAGAGCAACAGATCTGGGGCAGAAAGACCCAAAATATGATCAAAAATGGGTTTTCTGTGGTGGCCATTTTGAAATTCAAAATGGCAGCTGAAGACGGGATCGGAAAAATCGGAACCAAAGTTTTTTTAGATTTAGCACTCCAGAATCATCAAAGTTGGACATTAAAACAATTAATTCAGTGTTATAATACCGAAATATAGCCTAAATTGGTTTTATATGGCGGCCATTTTGAAATTCAAAATGGCGGCTGAAGAAGTGGTCTAAAAAGAAGACGGGGTCATAACAATCAGAACCAAAGGTATTTGGATTCAGCACACCCAAATTGACAAAGTTGGCTAAAAAAAAAACAATTTTAACACGAAAATCGCACGGGAGCCATTTCTCGACATAGTAGACTGCACCATACGTTCACAAACTCCATCATGACAATTGAAGCTTCGCCCTGAGAATATCTTTACGACTGTAGATGCTCAATAATCATATCGATCAAATGTTGCTTACAAAATCGATTTTAATTGATGCTTGATTGAACACAAGCCGGATTACTCCCGTAATCTTTCTCACTTGTATGTGCGTGTCGAGGAATTAATTATATATGCTCATGAAATTACACCGTGGTCTATTTCTTCTTGTATTACACATAATCTGCCTCACGATTTAACAACTGATTTAAATTCTAAATTTTTCAATTAATGATGACAATAATGTGTTTTTTTTATAGAGCGTTTTATAAGTTCCCTATGGTAACCAAACAAAATACCGACACTTAGTATTACCGGGTAATCGGTTTCTTAGCCATTCATAGCTAGACGGTCGTTTCGCATCTGTACCGAAATAGCACGTTGATGACAATGGCTAGTTTGGATATATTTCTCGTCATAGAAAACTAGTCTTGGAGGGAATCGTACTCGGGACACTGCGAGTGAAATCAAATAACAAAAACACGAGTTCGTTTGAACGACTGAATTACTGGTTGAATCATTATTATTGTCTAGTTACATTCACCATAACAGGAAGATATCATGTCGTTATTATTTTATGCACGCACATCACGATTTTCATAAGTTACATTAAGACTGTAAGGAGGCATGCAGTGTGGTAGGAATGGGGGCTTCCCATGCACCCTCCGAACACATTTTTTAACTTACATTTTTGGAATCCTTAGAGTGTCCGATTAACGAATTCTGTTGTGTCCCATGGGGGTCATTGGCGGCCATATTGGCGGCCATCTTGGATTTTCTATGAAAATCGCTAGTTTCCATAACCTTTGAAGTATAAAACGTACATTGACAAATAAAGCACTGTTATAGACTAAATACAGCATGAGGAATTCAATTAAATGATTATTCTCACGATTTAAGCAAGATAAATGCGTGAAAACGCCAAAAATATGAAAAATCCGATGCATTTTGGACTGAAAGTTGCGCAGATAGTCGTGTATATCCTTTCATAGGTAAATTTTACTTCCTCTATTTAGATCAATGTTAAGAGGATTTTATTATATCATATGAAAGTAATGAATGAACAAAATGATACTTGAAAGGAAATTTTGAATCTAAATGAAAAATTTGGAATCATGCAAGTTTGAATGTTTTCATGAAAATGCTATTTCGTTAAAACACGTGGTCTACACTGTATTTTGAAGTATTTGTCAACCTTTGTATCTCTAATTATTGTTTGAATCAGGCGAAAAAAATTGTGCATTAAAATGTGCTTGTAATCATGATAATGATTATACTTATAATGAAAATATCAATTATATTGATAATGAAAATAATAATGATAATTATAATCATAATAATAATAAACAACAATGTTAATAATACGAAAGATTGTGTAACGCTTAATCACAAACGGGTTCAAAGCGCTTTACATGAATGATGAATGCATGATTAATTGTTGTTAAATTAGCTGTAATTCAATAAGTTGTTAAAAATGACAACGACTAACATAATTCAGTTCAATGTGGATAAAGATGATGTATTAATGCAACTTTTACTTCGGGCAATTTGTACATTAATCGCTTTTCTGATTCCACAAAGTTTTAAGGAAATGAATTGTCAAAGTGTTTGGCTTAAAAATTCCTTTCAAATTAGGTTGACAATGGTCCAAAAGACAATATTTAAGTAGTCAAAACAAGTGATTCACAATAGTATTTTGATAAGTATATACATGTTCATCAAGAAGCTTTCAATTAACTAGTATGGGGCACTTTGAGAAGAGCAATATGAATTCCAAATCATGAAACTACAGAAATATTACCGAAACAGTAAGCTGTATGCAATATTTACATCTTACATTTCTTTTATCTCTAATATCTCTAATATATATCGCGAGTATAGCATGACTTTTAACTGTCTTTTCTTTCAAATTCGCCGAGAATCCGTCAACCCGTGGATATCACCATTTCATATTCCTTCTATTTGCTTTACAGATATACAGAGTTTTCATTCAATTGAGTGATGGTTTCTTTTCAATTCATAGGAATTTTGTTCTTTTTTTGAGAAGCTGTCATTCGATTTAGCACAAATCGGGTTTCGGTTATCGCCACGGCATGATCTTATCATTCAATTTCATTTACAACAATCATATTGACATAATTTGCATTATAAATTGATTTTAGGTATTTTTTTATAGGATTTCCCGGCCAAAATCGGAATAATAGCATTGGATTTAATTTTATTTTATTTCAAATTCGTCATATTCCGTGAACTCGGAGATATCCCTGGTTTAAATTCCTTTTTCTTGCTTATGAATTCATGATGTTTTCATTTGAATGCGTGGTAGTTTCATTCTAATTGATGATAATTTGCCTTTTTTAGTGAAGCGGTCGTTCTATTAAGCACAAATCCGTTCTCGTTCTCTCGGCAGCATGACTTTATCGTTCGAATTCATTTCTAGTATATCAAATTAGCACATTTTGCATTTTAATTTTCTCTAGGGCGTTTTCAGTGCTCATGATATTTTCTCTTTATTTGTTTATTCTCTCTTATCTACAATATTCTTTTTATTTACTTTTTATACAATCTTTGATCAATTTACTTCTCTCTTTATATTTCGTATGAATTCATGCCATACAATGGTTGATCAATGCAAGGACTTCCAATGATGATCAACTTAAGAATGAGATTAATCTTACTTATCAATTAGTCTAAGCACATAAAATGAAAGTAATGAAAATGATGTATATATCTGTCTATATTGTGATTCATCTGATTTATATTTATCGTGGGTGACGGGGAAGAAAAGGGTTACATAATATGAGTGGGGCTTGGAATATGAGTCTGTAAAATTGAGTCTTAAGCCATCAATCTGCTGTCGGTCCAAAACTGTACAAAGAAGCTAATTTTCTGAACATTTCCCTAGATTGTAAAACACTTACCATGCATTCCCCTGTATTACTACCCTGCATTCTTAACTTGAATGATATCTTTCAGAAAAAGAATTCCAGCCGCTAAAATTAAAAGCTAGAAATGACGCTCCGATGATCACTGATTATTTTGAATGCTAACTGACTCGTTTCTCAATCGAATGATAAGACCTCACAAATATTCGACAAACGTCGCAAATGTGATGAAAAAATAAAAAAAAATGAATGACAATTTGCACGGCAAAAACGATCTACGCTAATTCAAATGCAAAAAGTATTGATTCAAATGAAAATTCTGTGAATTTGGCCGGAAAATCCTATATTATTTTATTATGTTCACTTGATTTTTCTCCTTTTTAAAAATCTTTTAAAAAGATTAAAGATATTTATGTAACTGTTTCCTTCGTTTTGTTTCCTTCCTTCAGATTTTTTTTTTTACTTTTGTTTGTTTTTGATTTTCTTATGAATGCTTGTCATATATATAGCCAATAAAAGGTGATTAATGTTTTTCTTCTATCTATTATAATGGAGTATGTAAAAATCTTGTCGAATTTAATCCACCACCAAAATAAACTGAAACAATGGTTTGTCAAAGGTGATTCCTTGTATTCATCATAATTCCATTTTAAATCATGAGGGAATGAAATGAATACATTATGCGACTGTGTAACGAATAGTGAATGGTAATTCAAACGTGAACATTTTGGTAAAATTAACTATTCAATATGCTATTGAAAATCTGTACAGAAAACACAGTTATTTCCCCTCTATTTATTTTCATATTAATCAATTCTCCTGCATTCCCTTGCATTATCAACACGCTTTCTTAAATTGAATGATACCTTTCAGGAAAAGAGTGCTAATCGATAACTCCAAAAGCTAGAAATGACGCTTCAATAATCACTGGTTATTTTGAACGCTAACTGGCTCGTTTCTAAATTGAATGAAAAAAACTCACAAGCTGCGACAAACATAGTTAATCGAATGAAAAAAATATAAAAATTGAATGACAATTTACACGGCAAAACCGATTTACCCTAATTCAAACGGCATAAGTATTAATTCGAATGAAAATTTCGTGAATTTGGCCGGAAAATCCTATAATTCTCATAAAATTCATAATATATTAAATGTCTAATCCTCCCCCTTTTCATGCTACATCTCCTCCTCTTCATCGCCATCCTCGTCCGTCTCCTTATTAGTATTCTAGAGCAGGTTAATGAGAGAAGTCAAATTTGACCACACGGAATGGCTCCAGGATACTGTCTGTTGTCTTATAATAATAATAATAGATGCAATTTATATAGCGCACGTATCCACTCTGCTGAGTGCTACCATTTGATCAGGATCTGGGGCACCAGGGTTTGGGGCACCAACAGATCGGCAGGCGAGCTTGTCTGAAAATGGCAATGCAATGGTTCACCCATCTATCATGGGGAATTATAATGTCTCTGCAAGGTGGGAAGCTTGGAGAAGTCTTTGGTATTCAGTTCCTCGCCTTCTCCCACCATCTACCTTAGCATGATGCTCAGGACGATATTAGCAGACTTGTCCCGGGCCTGACCTTACTTTAGACAAGAGAATGCATGACTATCATCTGTAAAATCTGATTTAGCAGATCTCAGAAGAAAAATAACATTGGCTTTAGCGTAAGCTTTCCCTCTCAGCACAGAAATCTGACAAACACTGTTGATGAGTCATGCCCCAAGGAGTATTTCAGAGTACGCTGACCCTTACTGGTCAATGTGTCTATGTAATTAATCCCGATATGGCAAGCCCGGTGGTTTAACATGTTTCAATTGTAATCATCAAGGAGTTTCCAAATCAGTGGGAGCGCCTCCATGCAGACACATTGGTCAAAGGTGTTGAGAACATTTCTGATCCCCTTCAGAGGTAGCCTTCTCTGACTGCTTCAACAACACCTTGATGACGGAGTACACTGTGAAGAGTTGACTACTGGGTGCAACGTTGTCGACGGTTGACTTATTGGAGTTCTCTTCACCACTGGTTGAGATGAAATCAGAGATCTTGGACAGGTTGTTTTGACCACTCTTCCGAACAACTACAAGTACCTACATATGCATCTCAGATATTCTTCACTGTCGAATACAGCTCTTTGACAGAATATGGACCGTCCCTACCAGATACACGGTAGCCACATGTATGGTCTCAGGTTTGTCCTTCTTGAGTGAGCATGTGTTGTTCTGGAAGCCCGATCGGTAGTATCTTATGCAGATGTAGAAACCTCATCAATGACCCTGGCCAGCGCAGACTCAAGTTCCAATCCGAAATCACAGCTCTTACTATGTATAATCCATTTGAGGATATTAGTGACCTGATTACAGCAGTATATGCTTTGGCAAGTTCCACTCTTCGTTGTCACAGTTCGAAGTTGATGAATTCCACCAGGTTCAGCCTTAGGAGGCCATGGAAGTGACATTGATGTGTTGAACTCCCACTGAATTATATTATGAAGAAGCAAAACCATAACCTGAAAATTGCCCTTCGATCCCAGTTCGTATGAATACGCCATCGCATCTGACACATAGATATAATCTCTCTGGACCAGGTTGTAGGTAATTAAGTCTTGGTCATCTGGATTGGCATTGGCATCAAATTTGGTTAAATCATGAATATCGTGTTTGTCAAGGTAGGCCTCAATGTACTCACTTCCGTACTTGTGATTGAGATCGGAGGATAAGTGTGCCTTCGATCCTTCATGATATGATTCAGCTGGCGCTAAATGAGTCAAAGTAAATTCCCTGGCCACCTACCATGCCTACAGCTGAAGATCTTGAAGTATATTTGCCAGATGATCTTTCTGCCTGACAGGACAGAGTTCCTCATCCCCTGCTGTGACAAATGGAGAGTGGAAACTGCCAGCGCACATACACTCTTCAGCACTAGAATATGACACCTGTACAGCAGAAAGCATCTCGCAAATATCCTCAGTTTGCTTGGCCATTGTAAGAACTATGATGTAGATTTGGAACTTCAGTCTGCACTGGTCAGGGCCATTGGTGAAGTTTTCACAGTAGTTACTCCCCACATTCTTACTGAAGAAGTGCTTGATTTTGATTTGGATTTCCTGAACAAAATAACCGCAATTATTGTCTTCCCATACCTTGTGATCGGTACTGGATGAGTTTAATGTGCTACTTATATCGGTTCGGTCAATTCGTCTTTAAAAACGGACCAACACACTCACTCAAGTAGCCACACCTGAGACCAGGCATATGGCTACTGTGCATCTAGTTGGAAAGAGCCATAATCTGTCAGACAGATGTACATGTATTCAACAGTGAAGAATTCTTGAGATGCATTAAAAGCCTTGAGTTGTTCGGAAGAGTGGCCAATAGCAAGCTGAACAATATCTTTGATTTCACCTCAACCAGTGGTGGCAATCTTTTAAAAAATTCAACCCTCAACTACGTTGCACCCAGTAGTCATCCATTCATAGTGTACTCCGTTATCAAGGTGTTGTTGTTGAAGCAGACAAAGAAGGCTTCTTATGAAGGGGATCAGAAATGTTCTCAACACATTTGACCAGTGTGTCTGCATGAAGGCGCCCCCACTGTTTTGGAAACTCCTTGATGATTACTAAACCACAGGGCGTGCCATACCGGGATGAATTACATAGACACACTGACCAGTAAGGCTCAGGGTACTCTGAAATACTCCTTGGGGCTTGACTCATCAACAGTGGTCCGAGTTCTGTGCTAAGAGGGAGAGCTTACGCTAAAGTGAATGTTATTTTTCTTCTGTGATCTGGTAAATCAGATTTTACAGATTAGTAGGGTCTACTATGTAATCCCGTAGGATTTTTTGCTAAAATTGATATTTTTGGCTATTAAACTTTGTCAATTTTGGGGTGCTAAATCCAAAAAACTTTGGTTCCAATATTTTTCGACCACGTCTTCAGCCGCCATTTTGAATTTCAAAATGGCCACCATAGAAAATCAATATGAGGCCATATTTCGTGATCTTCTGCACTAAAGTTGCACTTTTCTGACCAACTGATGATCTCGAGCTTCAGAAACAAAACATTGTTAGTTGAATGTGTTTATACTACACCTTGAGCCGTTTTCAAAATGGCAGCCATAAAAAAACCGTATGTGGGACTATTATACCGTATGTATTGTATAGTTTCAATATGGCCACCACAGAATACTTTTTAGGCTTTATATTTCGTTTATTTACTAAATATGTTTTTTCTGACCAATTTTGCTTTGAGGTGTTGAGAAAAACATGTTGGTTCCAATTATTTTAACCACACCTTGAGAAGAAATTCTGAATCTCAAAATATTTAAACGCCATACAGAAAACATTTGAGGCTATGTTTGACTTGATTTCTGCATTAAAGAGGATTGAGGGTGCTGATTTCATTTTTTTTTTAATTCCATTATGTTTCAACCAGAAATTAGACCATCGTTTTGCATTAAAAATCCAATTTGGGGATAATATTTTGCGTTTTATGAACAACTATGCTGATTTTGCGCGCTAATTCCAAAAAGTCTTCAGTTCAATTTGTTCCCACTCCTCCTTTCTCGACATTTCCATTTCATTTCGCCATATTTCGGGGGTTTTTTGTGTGTTTTTTTGTGGGAATTTTTCTGTCAAACGTTTAATATGGGATTTGGAGTGTTGAATCGATAGGATTTTACATTTCGCTTTATTTCAACCTTCGACTTTGAATGCTGCAGATCCAATGATTTCCACCAACTATCAGAGAGCATAAGGCTAAGGAAAATAATTTTGCTCCAGACTATCATCCATTAACAATATTCGCTTTAGAGATTAAGATGAATACCAGGCAGATATTAAATGACCATGGGTGACAGGTAAGAGAAAACAATTTGAGAATCATCAGCAGATTGATGAAGACATTCAGAATGGGAGATCTTCAGTCCTTCGACATACTCCAGGATCTGAGGATAGAGCCTGCCATATGCCTGATTTGTTTGTGGATAGAGGCATACGTTGGCAAATTGAGCTGAGATATTTGGGTAAGATATGTTCTCCAAGTAGCACCAGAGCTGATGTTGGCCATGCAGTTCCTGAACAAACCTAGGCCAAAATGCATTGCTCCATCTTCATCAACCCCTAACACATAACAAGGGGGGGGGGGGGGGGGGTGATTCAAATTGACCCTTTGGCAACCTCCTTGACACAGTCTTAATTGTGTACTTCAAAAACAATGAGGTTAGGGGCATGTAGGCACTCCCTCCCTGTTTTTATTTCTTGCAAGTGAGTTTTCGGATGAGGGGAAGTGTGTCTGCTCATCATCTTTTTTCCAATGAAAACTCTAACTACGGGCCTGATCCCTGATGTATGTCTGATCTGGCACTTTAGAATATGGACCTGCCAAGAGTGGCTCCTTGCACCCAGTACAAATGATCCACCATGGAATTCATATAGCCCTAGTCAGCAAGAAATTGACTTGAAGAGGGAATGTTTCCTATGAGATTCTCCTTTTCCAAGCGATGACATGAACCTGATCTTCAATGTCATCCTGAGAGATGATGCTTTGGGGTAAGGACTTTCTTGATGAATCTCTGTCTTGAGACAGATGAGATGATCTACGAGTCCAGTATTACAAGGGGGCATTGTGAGATGGAAATGCATTCAAGATCCGATACTTGGTTTTAATGTCTAAGAATGAAACAGAACGAATGGGTATGGTGCCTTCAGATGCAATACGATTGTTGAAAGGGGAACAAAACACCTGAACCAACTTATGCCTTCCGTAGTTGGTTCGAGGCATTTAATGCAATAATATAACATACATTTCTGTCATTTAGTTGATGGTATTGGTTGATACTTTTTAAACCTTGTATTTCACATGTGCAACCAACACGCAATGAATAATTCACCTAAGATGATAGGAATACCCTGAAAGTTCCTTTCTACATTCTTAATAATCAGTACGCATTCACAAGATGAACGTCAAAAAGGGTGAAAAAATAGAAATAAAATTGGCAAATCAACTAACAACACAAAGGGTAATCAAGATCGTACTTGTTCAGCACCTCAGCCAGATAAACGTTGGTAAAAACTACCAAATGTACATGTGGTCTTATCAAATGCAAGACGGTTTTTTTTAACGTAGCACCCTATAATTACCATGGTTGGTCAGAAAAGTTGAAATGTGGCTGTTTTGACATTCAATATGGCGGCTGATTGCGTGACAAAAGCCAATGGAACCAATTGCTGTTTTATCCAGCATGCCAAAATGAATAACATTGGTCATAAAAACGAATCTTTGGTGCTGAACATAGCATAATACATGTAAACATGGCCGTTTTTGGAATACAAAATGGCAGATGAAGGCCTGGTCAAGAATCGGAACCAACAACTTTTCAAATCAGCACCCCTAAATTGATGATAAAATAAATAAAAAAAATCAACTTTTGGGCAATATAGTCACAATAATGGCAAATGTTGATTTTCCATGGCGGTTGAAGACGTACTCGAAAAAAAATGGAACTCAATTGGTTTAAGATTCAGCGCACCCAGATTATCAAAGTTGGTCATAAAAATGAACTTTGGTGAAGAAAATCATAATATATGGCCCCATATTGGTATTCCATGGCGGCCATTTTTAAATTCAATATGACGGCTGAAGACGTGGGCGAAAAAATGGAACTGAATATTTTTGGATTCAGCGCATCAAAATCACCAAAGTAAGTCATAAAATTGAAACATACTGTGAAAAATATGAAATGTAGCCCCACATACGTTTTCAATGGCGACTAAAATTGTAGTAGAACGGAATGGAACCAGCAATATTTGGATTCAGAAGCCTGAAATCATCAAAATTGAAATCATCAAAAATCAACTTTAGTGTAGAAAGTCATAAAAATATGGCCTCATAAAGATTTTCCATGGCGGCCATTTTGAAATTCATTTTGAAATTCAAAATGGCGGCTGAAGACATGGTCGAAAAAAAAATGGAACCAAAATCTTTTTGATTCAGCGCCACAAAATTGACAAAGTTAGCTTAAAAAATCAATTTTAGCAACAAAAATCCTACGGAGGGCCCTTTTTCGACATAGTTGACTCTACTAGATGATATCCATGCATTATTTTGTCTAAAGTAAGGTCAGACCCGGGACACGTCTGTTAATATCGTCTCCAGCATCATGCTAGGGCAGATGGTGGGGGAAGATGAGCAACTGACGACCAAATATAAGGTAGTCTTCTCCAAGCTTACCACCTTGCAGAGACAATATAATTCCCCCAGATAGATGGGCGAACAAATGCATTGCCATTCTCAGACAAGCTCGCCTGCCGATCCGTTGGTTCCCCAAACCCGGGTGCCCCAGATCATTATTAAATGGTAGCAGAAGACAGTATCCTGGAGCCATTCCGCGTGGTCAAATTTACCTGTCCTTCCCACAGTGACTTCTCTCATTAACTTGCTTTAGAATACTAATAAGGAAATGGACGAAGATGGCGATGACGAGGAGGAGAAGTAGCATGAGATGATTAGACATTTAATATATCATGAATTTTATGAGAATTGCCGTATTTGATAGAGATTAAAGAAATGTACAATGTAAAAATTGCATACAGCTTACTGTTTCGGTAATATTTCTGTAGTTTCATGATTTGGCATTCATATTGCTCTTCACAAAGTGCCCCCTACCAGTCAATTCAAAACTTCTTGATGAACATGTATATACTTATCAAAATACTATTGTGAATCACTTGTTTTGGCTACATAAATATTGCCTTTTGGACCACTGTCAACCTAATTTGAAAGGAATTTTTAAGTCAAACATTTTGACAATTCATTTCCTTAAAACTTTGTGGAATCAGAAAAGCGATTAAAAGGAGTAAGAGTTGCATCAATACATCATCTTTATCCACACTGAATTGAATTATGTCAGTCGTTGTCATTTTTAACAACTAATTAATTAACAACTAATTTAACAACAATTAATCATGCATTCATTATGTAAAGCGCTTTGAACCAGTTTGTGATTGAGCGCTACACAATATTGCGTAATATTAACATTATTGTTTATTATTATTATGATTATAATTATCATTATCATTATCATGATTTTAAGCACATTTTAATGCAATTTTGTTTCGCCTGATTCAAACAATAATTATAGATACAAATGTTGACACATAATTCGAAATAAAGTGTAGACCACGTGTTTTAAAGAAATAGTATTTTCATTAAAATACTATTTCTTACTTGCATGATTCAAATTTTTTATTTAGATTCAAAATTTCCTTTCAGGTATTACTTTGTTCATTCATTACCTTCATATGATATAATAAAATCTTCTTGACAGTGATCAAATAGAAGAAGTAAAATTTACTTATGAAAGGTTATACACGACTATCTGCACAACTTTCAGTCCAAAATGCATTGTTTTTTCATATTTTTTACGTTTTCATACATTTATCTTGCTTAAATCGTGAAAATAATCATTTCATTGAATTCCTCATGTTGTATTTAGTCTAAAACAGTGTTTTATTTGTCAATGTACGTTGTATACTTCAAAAGTTATGGAAACTAGCGATTTCCATAGAAAATCCAAGATGGCCGCCAATATGGCTGCCAATGACCCCCATGGGACACGATTTCGTCTTGTCAACAACTGGATTCGTTAATCTGACACTCTAAGGATTCCGAAAATGTAAGTTAAAAAAATGTGTTCGGAGGGTGCATGGGAAGCCCCCATTCCTACCACACTAATGGTCCTTAGGGCCTCATAACGTACGTCGGTGCAGCATCCCGCAAGAAACAGTAAAGTAAAGAAAGAGGAATTGGCAGACAACATCTCTGGGTGGACGGGGAAAAAGGGTTTTTGTTACCCTTAGGTTCGAGCCCAGGATCGTATCAGGTGGAGATAGGTCACCAATGAAGCGCCCCTTACTATCCTCGCAGGTTACGGGACAAGTGAAGTAAAGTGAAATGAAGGGCCCCAAGACGCTGCTGTAATCACTGACTGGGCAACCCTACTGAAATAGAAAATAAACAGTATGACATCATGTCGTCATCCTTTCATGCACACACATCACGACTTTCATGGGTTACATTAACATGATTAAGACTGTAAGGAGGCCTCAGACGAACAGAAATCCGACAAGAAATAATGTTATGAATACATGTACTGCAATGACAACGCCATTCGTCATAACACGCGACTTTTGGTCACATATATGGCGTATGTCATGCACTTCCTGTCAGTAAACTTGTTACACCTTATTGTTTTTAAGAATCTGTTTACTCTATGTATGCTTTTTTAAATCTTCAAAAGGTTGAATCAAGAAATGTATCTGTACCCATGTATATATCGAGGATTTTTTTTGTTTGAAAACAATAATATGTAAAGACCGACTCAGGTCTTTAATCTGCGTCAGCCCAGCGTTTTTATGAATTAAAAACGTTCCCTGGACGCACAACGTACGCGAATCAGACGGTAGCCCGACGTTCGGCTTGCGCTCAAGGAGCGTACGCCTAACGTCAGTCCTCCGTATGACCTGCGTTCGGGGAACGTTTTTTTTTTAACACTGGGCCGACGTAGGCTAAAAGCGCAAAGGTGGGAGTCAACTTTTATGAACTACTCACAAAGAAGTGCATGATATACGACATATTACGTGAACCATCGTTACCCAATTGCATGACAAACAACTGTTGTGTTATAAAGTTGAAATATTCATAACTTTCTTATTTATTATCCGATTTATTACAAACTTTTTTTTCTCTTTGTCTCATTTTTCTGCGTTTGAACAATACAAGATTTTTCATGACCATACCAATTATTGCCTTGTTTCTTCTTCTTCTTTTCTTCTTATTCCCCTTCTTCTTCTCCTAGTTCTTCTTTTCTGTTTCATCTGGATCATATAGAAGAGCAGGAGTGCAGTGCCCCTAGGCACTGCTGAATGGGATATCCAGCCGATTCATATTTTTGTATCGCGATTATATATACATATATATATATGTATTTGTAGTATTCATTTTGTTTGTATTTGTATATGTTTTTATTTTCATTGAATCGGCAAAAATACCATACCTTACCATACCATAAGTTTTTTTTTTTTTTTGCATTATAATTGTTCTCCAAGACACAATTTCTGCTAACACGATAATGTTGTAGAAATTGATACTTTTGTTCTTTCATGCAGAGCTTGGTATGCTTCAGAATATGCTTCAGAGTATACTTCATTGATCAGACGGGTGAAAAAGATCACAGGTGAGTTGGTTACTGGAAGCAAAATTGTTGATCCTCGATGTTCCTTTTAGTTTACTGGAATGGTTCTATTATTAATTTCCTTTTGGACGAAGGATGAGACAGTGCAATCACTTTTTATGATTATGAAATCAGTGCAGGATACTGTCATCAGCGTGTTTTTATCAATCCTATCAATCATTTATAATCAATTTTAATGTGACATAAAAACATACTGTTTAGAAACGAAGCGATTATTTAGAATTGGAGCTAATGACATTATTCATTGTACGACACTCGTGTAATTATCAAAGCCCATCATTTAATTATGCTTAATATGAAAAATACACTTCTTGCGTTTTAGTTTGAGTTAGAGTTTCGGCTTTGAGATCTTTATTAGGCTGAATAATATTAATGAGGCCAGTCATTTACAATTATGAAATATGCCATGAATCTAATTAACAGTTCGAAAGTTACAAAAACATTTGATTCTAATTACGTTTGACTTTATACTGAAGTAGCTGCCGATGAAGCTTCACAGCTAGCCCTCCCCCCCCCCCCAAAAAAATAATAATAATCGCATCGGACTTTTCAACGTTTCATTGCATTGCGCGTTATTTGGTAATACGCGTTTCCAAAAATGATGTAGGAAGGATTGTTGATTTCAGCACATAATGACAGGTGCGCAACTCATAATCTGCGCATGTGATGTGCTCTTGTTTCCTACCGTCCAAAATCTTCCGTCCACTAATTTCGAAAACACGTAACTAAAGCTATATCTCCACCGTATCATAATATAAACAATTTCAATATACAAAATTCTCAAAATTTTGAATAATGTTTTGTTTAAAACACGAACATTTTTATCATGAATCTGATGATATATTCTGGTAGAGAAATTATCCCTTTACTTTTTATTTACCCTTTTGAATGTGGTACGCATCACTGAACTACAAACCATCTCCCGCGAAATGTCAAATCAAATTTCACTATTCATTGTCATTCTTTTTTTTTCTGGGGGCCAGAGTGTCAAGAATAAATTCGATGAGTCTTCCCCTTCATCCTTTATTTATCGATGTGAATTACGATTCGAATGTTTGACTCAATTTTTTTTCTAATAACTTCGTTGAAAAGATAGCTTTGCGCCTGTGCGTGGGTGTAGTTTGAGGTTTATGGTTTCTATGTGAACCTGTGTATGTGTGTATGCATAACTCTTTCTGTGTTCATGCATTACATGTTTTTCATAATTTGTCTTGTACCAGCCACTTGCAGACTTGGCGCAAATGCGATTTTACATTTTCAAAAAAAATGTCATGCTTTTTCATTGGAAATAAAATGATATAGCAAATGAGGGATGATTACTCTCCGGTAATATGTCATGTTTTTTTCTCTTTTTTCTTTTACTCAATATGTATGATCAAAAGTTCAAATGAATCGCAACATTAAGATACAACACATGCATCCCCGTATCCAGCAAATTGACTTCCCAGAAAGCACCGCCTTGTTACAATTTTTTTCTTCAAAATGTAATGTCTCGATGAAAAATGTTTGATTTTATCATTGAAAATGTATTGCTCCTAAAAACTTTACAGCATGAATAATCACATTGATTTGATGACTGTTTGAGATTTAAAAAAAATAAGTTACCTCGGTGACTTCAAGGCTCCTTCGTTTCTGGACTAATTATGGAGGATTTGCTGTCCTGGATGTATGTACGGATGAATCAGAATACCTTTATGTGAATACGAGAATGCTATACCCTTAGCACTATTTTTTTTCTCGAATATACAACCTTATATTACACACCCTTCATCGCTGTTTTTATATGGTACAGTGTGGAGATTTATTTTTGGCCTGACTAAAAAGAAAAGCCACTATGGCCAGGAAGAGTTGATTTGGGTGTTCAATTTAATGATCCAAATTAGCAAAATTTGCCTACTTGAACAAATGATAAATATATAGATATTAAAAATGTACAAAAAGTAGAATTTTCCTACGATTTTATTGACGATCTGCTAAATTCCTTTCTGACATGTTGATACGGACCCCGCCCAAGATCATAATATAATGAAACAGTCCTGCGTCGGTTGTTAAAGTGTTCTCCTTCTCTAACATTACATTTCCATGTAATGTTACAATCTCCTTAATTGCAGAAACGTTACTTTATAACGAACATAAGCATTTCATAGAGACTGGGCAATGATCACTATTTTCATTTGTTATATTAGTGCGACTATTATCATCACTCATCCTAATATCTCTTGTTTTCTGACTTTTATATGAATATCATTATTATCATTATCAAGAATATTTCCTTTTTTCACTACGAGAACGTTCACTATTATCTTTATTATAACTATATCACTGGTTTTATATACCTTCATTTTCATTAAAAATCTATTTTCGTTGTGAATAGGTACGAGTCCCATCTGCGTCATTTAAAATATTTCATTTTTGTCTATTATCTAATTGGTGTCATTAGCACTATTACAAATATCACAATTTTCACTGCGAGAATGTTCATCGTTACTATTACCAGATTACTATCTGACTATTTTTCTTTACCTTCACCTTCATGAAAATTGATTAAAGCTTATTTTCGTTTTGAATAGTTATGAGTCCCATCTGCGTCATGTGGAATAATCGGGGTGGTATATACTTAAAGAAAGGACTGTCATCATTGGAAATGGAAGGAATCCCTGTCAGCTATGCAGTGACGAATACAAATGAATCCTTAAGTCCAACAGAACAGCTACAATGGTTTAATATGCTACATGGATGTCTGAAAGAAGGTGACAAGAAGTTAACAAAAGACCTGAAACACATATACACTAACTACACGTGTAGAATGATATACGAGAATGCTGTCCAAGAATCATTGGAAGCAAAGCAGAAGTCACAAGTTAATATTGAACAACGCAAGCAGGAAGCAATTGTATCTGCAAAGACAATTAATGAGTTGGAACAACAACTGGAAGAAGTATCATCAGACTACGAGAGTCTCAAGAAAGCTAACACAGATCTCGATTCCGAGTTGAACAGTAAAAATGCGCAACGGGAACAACTCGAGCAGGTGATCATCGAAAAGGACAAAAAGATGAAGCACAGGGAAGTGGTGAGCACAGGGATACAGCGAGATCTTGAGAAGCAACTGAACTCGAAAGAGATGACCATTCAGACTTTAACAAAGCACATACAGCGAACAGAGGAGTCCATGCAGTCTGCGGTACAGCAAGTTGAGGAAATAACCAACGAACGTGAGGCAGAAAGAAAACACAAGCACTCTATGGAAGCAGATTTTAAGAACCAACTCGAATCGAAGGAACTGCACATCCGAATGCTGATGGAGAACATTACAGAGGTTGAACAGTCTGCTGCAAAGCAAGCAGAGGAGGAAAAGGCTAAGGTGGAAGCAGAAAGAGTTCGAGCTGAGCAGGAGAAACACCTGCTAAACGCAGAATTTCAGGGCAAACTCAAAACAAAGGAGCTGGAAATTAAAACTTTAGTGAAGAGCATGCAGGAGTTACAACAAGCCACGGCACGACAGGTTGAGAAAATGGAGAAAGAATTGAATGCTGAAAAGACAATGGGGAAGGAACAGAAACGTTCATTGGAAGCAGAATGGCAGAAGGAATTGGAGTCTAAGGAACAGCGTCTTGAATCTTTGACGGAAAATATTCAGGAGAAGGCGATATCCGAAGCAAGAGCAATGCAACAAGTCTCGCAGCTTCAGAGCGAAAAAGAAGAAGCTCAAACAGAATTCCAAAACGAGAAGCGCTCAATAAATGATAAGCTGCAATCCAAGGAGAAGCAAGTAGAGCAGGTTGACCGTGAAATCTGGAAGTTGAGGACCAAGATCCAATGTGAAAGTGAGCGACGGTCAGAGGAGCAGAAGAGAAGGACAGATGCGCCCAAATGGATACAGACTATCATACCCTTGCTGGCTTCAAGACAACAGGCTCAAAAAGGTAGGAAAAGAGACTTTTTAATCCACATCAATTAGAAATCAAACAAAATTTTCATGAATTTTCCACTTCCAATTTTGCGAAGTCAATATCAACCACAAAGCGTCATCATGATTGCAAATATCCAAGGGTTTATCATACGCCAAAATAATCATTTTGAATATCAAAATTAAATTCTGATGATCCTACCGGGCTGGAATTATTCCAACGCTATGATCAAAGTTGCCCAGTTGTTCCCAATATTAGTTGTTCTCTGATCAGATCTCTCTCTCTCTCTCTTTCCATAATTATGAAGTATTTATAAAGTATCAATGACGAAAATAAGTAGAGGTTGGACGCGGAGTGAAGAAAATGAAATCCTAGCTACTCCTCAGATGCGATGATATGAGACGTGACAAAGAGACATCTGTTCCATGGTACAATGGACTGTGCTTTGACATTCCTCTCCAAAAAGAAAAAAAATCCTCCAAATATAAAAATAATTGAAATGGATACCTGCGCTTATTCTCATCTTCGGCGCATAATTTTTCTTCTACTTTTTTGAAGAGGGGGGTTAAAGCAAAATCCCTCGTGCCATGCAACGGACTTCTTTTACACAGCTTATTAAGTCTCGTGTCAAAGAACCTGATGAGTTGCGAAACTTCTTCCTCATTATTTAAAGGTTATACCCAAATTCTAGATGACTGTTTCTCCACAATGCGTTCAACTTCTACTTATTTATTTTTAATCGTGTAAAGATTTATACGAACTTTTAATACTTTCTTTGTAAATTTACAGGGTCATCTTCGTCTGAGGTTGCTTCTTCAGAAGAAGTCTCGTCTTCGGACATAAGTACTACATTACATGCAAGGTGAGCCGAAACACATATTACTGGAAAGATGTTTCCGGTCTGCAAATGAAACAATTGCTGAAATCAAATTTGAATAATAGACTGTGACAGCTACAGCTGGAAGATGAACAAACTATTGAGCAACTTGCATTTTCTGATAATTGTGAATGCCGAGAGCATTTTTTTTTTCAAAATAATTTTTTCTCTAAATTGACATATTATCAGCATGATTTGGCATTACCGTTTCCAAAAAATAGACACGGATTTTGTAAAATTTAAATTTTCGTCATAACATTTTCTTTGTATCGTTCCCGATCATTCCTTGCTATCTCGTTCATATTTGCAGAGTGGACCAGAATGATGAGTTTGCTGACATCCTGAAGCACATTGCAGACGATCTTTCTGACAATGCCAAGATTGACAGCCTAGGAGGTCAGCTTGGAATCATACAGGGAGACATTGACCGGGCACTACAACAGAACATGAGATACCATAATGTCACCAGTGATGGAACTCGCCAAATGTTGATGACATGGAGAAAGGATGTGTCGAGAGAGGACGAATCTATCCTGTTGAGGAAAGCTCTTGTAACAGCTAAGTTGGTTAATCTCGCTGATCGTTATTTACCACAAGGTAAATATTTTGTCTAATTCATTTAGTGTATGATGAAAGGTGTGGCACGAATACAGACTGTCCACAGACATTATTATGATAATCTTTAATTTGTTTCCCTTTTTACAAGAATAAAAACCAAAAAAAAAAACATTGGTTTCTCTTATTTAATGCGGAACAAGTGATTATGCTAAATTATTTCTGAGATTTGACAAAAGAAAATATTAAAAGGTTTACGCAAATATCAAATTTCAAAATTTTCATCCAATTCTCGGCATGAAAAGGTGTCCTTTATTGAAAAAAAGAAAATATTGATTCAGTCTCGGGGTGCCCGAGACTGAGATATTTTGCACATTTTAGGTTGTACATTTACCAAATGTCACTCATTTCTCACACAATCTTTTTGTGCAATATGTTCATATTACTATATTTTATTACATTTAGATTTAAAGACATATTTGAAGACAAAAATTCTCACTTTTGCCAAAACATTGCACTTGATTTTTAAGTAATATTGGAATTATGACCTCAATTTTTTTTTCGTCCAGGGTCAGATTGACACTCTCTATTCCCCAATTCAAAAACATAGATGAAAACGGCAAACGTAGTATCTCGAAATTGTTCAGTATATAATACACATGTTTCTATCTTCGAGGCAAAACTAACTCCATTAGAGAAAAGCATGTCTTCCCCGGGAGAATAACATGTAAAATGAAAACAAGTAGACAATTTATACCAGAACGCCCCTCCCCCATCTCACACCTCTAGATCCTTTCTACTGCTCATTCTGATAGGGAATATACATTTTTCATTAATTGGTGCAGGTATAATACGACCTTTTCTTCTATTCGAATATGTCAGGTCCAGATGAGAATGATGCAGAGAACGGAGTCTCACCAGAAAGAAGCGACACGTCACAACCAAGGTGAGCAACTTGATACATGTTTTCGTCCGATTCTTCACGGCCGAGACATTCGATATGCAATGGAGAGAAATTGATAATACAACATTGTTTTCTAATCCTT
>BQKZ01007241.1:0-13940 GCA_036244855.1 Temnopleurus reevesii | reverse complement strand
CGACCCTCTGGTTGAAAGGCGAGAGTCATGACCACTACACCACGGCGCCTCCACTGGAGTATTCATTTGAATATTCAAACTATTTTAAGAAAGAAAAAGCATCCACAATGTGGTGCACTCTTCCCAGAGAATTGTTTCGCAAAGAAGGAATCTCAAAGAATGAAAATGATCTTGAGAATGTAATACGAATTGATTGAATTTAATATAATCTAAGTAGACTCTTGTTTTATTTATTTTTTTTGGACAGGACCTGATATTTTATCTTAATGGCCGTTTTTTCTACAGCAGCATTTGAAAACAGCACCTCTCTCATCACCATTGCACATGAAGGTAACAAGAAAGGAATCCTGCAGGATGAAAACGGTCCAGAGAATGTGTTTAGATATCATGGAATTTAATATGATTTAATTTTAGAATCTTCTTGATTCAAACAGGGCTTTTTATTTTATCTCAATTGCCATTTTTTGTACAATAGCAAAAGACGGGAACAGTTCCACATGGACTAAAGAATAGCCCCTCTCTCATTGCCATCACACGTGGAGGAGACAAGAAGGGAATTCCGCAGGGTGAAAATGACTTGTAAAATATTTTTAGATTTTATTTCGTCAAACATGATTTAAGTAGACTTAATTTAATAAAATTGTCCATTTTTTCACAACAGCAAAAGACAGGAACAGTGCCACATGGACTTAAAAACAGCCCATCTCTCATTGCCATCACACGTGGAGGTAACAAGAAGGGAATTCCACAGGGTGAAAATGACTTGGAAAACGTTGCCCCGGAAAATCTGAACAGACATAAGAAGGGACTTTTCAGGAAGAAGATTTCTCTCTCGAACATGCTTTCATGGACAAAGGTGAGATTTTGATTTGATTTGATTTGACTAGATTCAGTTTGATTCAATAAATAAAGAGAACTGCTGAAACTGCTTATCCGATAATGGAGAGCTGTGGAGTAAAATCAAGTTAAAAAGAGCTTGAGCTTTCGATCCAAGCAGAATCATAATCATAAGCAAAATGACAAGGAAAGGAAGTGAGCGTGCAAGTTTGATTCGATTAGATATGCATGTTAAGAACGGACTTTTCAGGAAAAAATGAAATCATTTTCGCACAATCATACTTTCACGGACTAAGTGATGATAAGCGATTAAAGAATACAGTCAACTTTGCCTTGTCTATGCTACATACTTGCAATGTATCGCAAATCAACTGCAAGTCAATGGCAAATTGGAACACACATTTTCATTTGACTAGGTGCGTTGGAATGAAATTTCAGTCTTGTTCTAATCCGTTCTATTCTATTCTACTCAGTTTATCTTTAATATCCTTTTTATATTTCCTCAATCAGGAGCCAATCAGGAAGTCGATGCTGATGACGGAAGATAAAGCAACCTGAAACCACCCCCAATCCCACAAAAAAACAATTAATATTAGAATCCTATTATGTTGTTGAGGGAAGATTAGGATTTTTAGTAATTATTAGATACTGACCATCACAAACAAGTATGTTTCTTCCCTCCTTTTGAGCATTGCCATTCCTTTTCAATTGCAAAAGTTCCAGGGATGATGCTTTTCAGACGAAAATCTGAATTCAGTCCATTTCAACATTTGTATGCTGTAGAAAACAAGTTTTCATGTACAAAAAAATGCCAATTTAGGTTTATTTTCAGACTTTTTCTTTGATTCTTAGTGGCATCACTTATTAGGTCTGAAGGTCTATGTTTATCTGTTCATGTATCGCATTTTATAGAAGTAGAAAGAAACAAAATAAAAAAATAAATAAATGAATAACTAACAAATCAACAAAGCAAGAGCAGAAGTAACAACAGAAATGAGTGGTAGATAATGAGTAATTTAGGAAGTTTATACTTGTAATCATTCTATAGATTACATTAGATTTAATTTCAATCAAATTCTACTCAGTTTATCTTTAATATCCTTTTTATATTTCCTCAATCAGGAGCCAATCAGGAAGTCGATGCTGATGACGGAAGATAAGGCAGTCAAACGGGAAGCACCGGAAGTATTCAAACATATCCTTTACAACAATCAACTACCGTATTAAAATGGACATCCATTCACAGATTACCGACAGGAGAATCTTTAGAAAAGTTCTATTGCTCACTGGAGGGTGTTGCATTAATGCTGCCTGTCTTTTAAACATTTTTATGGACGATATGAAATGATTCTGAACATCTTCATAAGCACATCAAATTTGTCATTTGTAGCCGCATGAGAATCTTGACCATTGTTACAAAAGGGTGTTGAAAATGACAGGCTGTTTTGTGTGTTTCATTTACCTGAGGGTTATAGGGTCTATTAAGCAAAAAGAAAAATAATTTACAAATCAGAAATAAACATGAAACCAACTCCCCTGAATGATACATTGTGTTAAATACATCTTCTTCTTCTTCACTTTTTTAAATTTATTTAAACTGAATGTCGTTTCTTTTGAAAAATCTAAAGATAACTCTTGCAAAGACTCGCTCTTACAGGGAAGCAATGGGACATGTGTAAATATTCAAATGTGAATTATATGAGCATTTAAACGAATGCTTATTATTATTATTATTATTTATTTGGAAAATTCAAAACCAAACAATTACAGTATAAGTCAAGGATACAGAGATACAAGAATTAGGCAAAGGAATAATTAATTAAGACCCGCAGTTGGGTTGAGAGGGCTGCCGGAGCATGGAAAAGGAGAACTTAATCTCCATAACACGCAGGTTTTCCATCCCAACCATCTCACACCAAGTGCTGGTGAAGACACGTAAATACAAAGAGTAGTATAGAATACATCAGGAATACAATGTGAGCAGTAAATGCTGAAGAAAGCATACGTATTCCTTAAAAAGCTGCACCTGGAACTGAACTTGAGATTTAAATTATCAACACCAGTTGTGATTATTGTTCTACTTCTTATTTGAATGGTAATCATTATCATGACAGATATAGTTATTTACACTTAATCTTATGCACCTCCAGTACACACATTACTGTAACCTATTTATCAATACTGAATATGTAGTAGGATTATGAAGAAGGAAAAAAATATGAAATCCGTATTATAATAATAATGATAATGATAATGATAATACCTAAAAAATTTATATAGCGCCTAATTCCGAACAGGTTCAGAGCGTTTTACATAATTGATGTACATTTATTAATATCCTGATTATGTTCAGTTCATAATTGACTTTGTCTATGTATATGAGTGAAGATTTCTTTGAAAGTTCCTTGACATTTGAGCTCTACTGACCCAATGTTATATGGGTGACCGGATGATCAAAGGTCACACCAGGGAATCGGCCCTACTTGACCTGGTTATCAAAGGATGGAGTATCGTACAGCTACGAGATGAGGTTTACATTCAGCTTTGCAGGCAGACGTCAGATAATTACCAAGAGTAAGTTTCCGAGATACCTTTAATTTTTTTCTTAATGATAGTATAGGTAGTATCAGACAAAATTGGAAGGTACAGTGTATGTTAGATTATTTTTATGTGATACAAGGTTCTATTGAGGCATTGTAGTTTAGAGCTTCTGACTCTGAGTTGAGAATTTAACTTACTTTTGCAAAGAAATCATTACACCACACAAAAGTAAGCATGTGGGACTGAGACAAATGTTTAGTTGATGAGAAGGTCAAAGGTCACACGAGGGAATCGGCTCTGCTTGACCTAGTCATCAAAGGATGGAGTATCGTACAGCTACGAGATGAGGTTTACATTCAGCTTTGCAGGCAGACATCGGACAATTATCAAGAGTAAGTCATAACAGTAACAAAAAAAAAGATTGTTCTTGTGTGTTAGGGATGAAATTCTTGTAGGTTGTGTTAGATATTTCATTCAAAAATTAAAATACCTTGAGATGAGAAACGCAATTCTTTGTGAAGGGGCTGTAAACTGACTGAACAAAGAGTTGTGTTGAATCGATCGAGGCTTCTATGTGACAGGGGCCTCATTTCTTTTATGTCAGCAACAGCCTTCGTTCGGGCTGGGAGTTGATGGCTGTTGTACTCTACTTCTTCCCTCCGTCAGTATCGTTTCATCCATAATCAGCGAGTTTCAGTCATAAGGATCAATTTGTCTACATCATTTCATGGAAAACCTTTATTCTACCTTTTTCCTTCTCTACTCCTGTGTCATTTCATCCCCTACAGTTTCAACATCATTTTGACATCCATATTTTAGCCATTGAATATATATCAATAATTTTGGTTATTTACTTATTTCAGGGACAGTCTTCGTTCGGGCTGGGAGTTGATGGCTGTTCTGCTGTACTTCTTCCCTCCCTCTGTATCGTTTCATCCCTACTTGGAGAGTTTTGGTTACTTCATCATGGAAAGCATCTATTTTGGCTCTGTTCTACTTTCTCTTCCCTTCCCCCCCCCCCCCCCCCCCCCTTTCGCCGATTTTTTTTTTTTTGGCAAAAAAATGTACAATAGACACAAGGACTATTATTTCAACATATTAATTTTAATATTTCTTCTGTCTGCCTCAGAGACAGCCTCCGTTCGGGCTGGGAGTTGATGGCTGTTCTACTGTACTTCTTCCCTCCCTCTGTATCGTTTCATCCCTACTTGGAGAGTTTTATCAGCAAGCACCTGAATGGTGACTTCGACACCAGGAAGGTATGTTTGACAAAATATCTAGTTCCCGTACCCCAAAAAATAATATTTTTCTGACAGGAGCAGAAAAGGTTGATGAGCTGAACAATAAAATTTGAAGCTTGAAATCAGACAAATAATAAAGAAGTTATGAATTTTTCATGATTTGAAAAAATGGGAAAATCAATGAAAATGTTCAGACATGTTGCCAATTCATGATGCCATGGGTACACTACTAACCATCATTTTGTTTATATTGATGGTGTGAAATTCATCATTTTCACAGAAAGATACAAAGTTCTCGGGGATCTTCATATCTATCATGAAGATTTCCTGTAGTAATAGTTTTGAGGAAATAATAATTTTGGGGGGAAAACCGAACATGTAATAACATTGATATTAAAATAATAAATCGTGCAATCATCAATTTTCCACATATGACGTCATCAGTTGCCAATTTTGTCTAGATATTTTAACATTCATAACTTTCTTATTAGTTTTTCTTTTTGTTCATCTGATTTTTCTGGTCCTGCTGAACAAATAGTATTATGGGACATACTATTCTTTCAAGACCTACAATACATTCGGTCAAAGAATTTAGATCTCTGACAATTTGATTTGGAGTTGACCTTATATAACAAATGTAATCTCTGTGATTATTCTTATGACTATAATGCTTTCATTTAGTAATGGATTAATGTTTTGATTTGGTTCTGTTTATCCGATTTTTCTGCTACTTTTGAAAAAATATGGACTTACCCTTTGATGTAATATATAATCAATTTATTCTGTATAATTTTTTACCATATTGACTGCATGACACATTGATGTACTAGACTAACCTTCATGAATATTCATGACCATGTCTGACCCTACAGGTTGTGTGACGGTACCTTTTTGTTTCTATGCAGATGTCGCTCCAAAGTTGCAATTTATTGCAAACCAAAAGTGCAAATCCATTGCAAATTGGAATGTGAATTTTCTTTCGCGCACTGTCTGCGCTTTTGTCAAGACACAAATGAACCAGTGATTTTGATTAGCGCATTCCGATCAACTTTTTAACAACACCCTCATGAATATTCATGATCATGTCTTCATTACACATGCTGAGCTGCCAACTGAATGCAGTAAGATTTTATCCTATTTAGTAGGATTTTTCAGTGAAAATGGGACAAAATAGGACAGTTATTAGTGTTGGAAACAGCATGAAAGCTGAGAATAGGATAATTTTTTCTTAAAATAGGATTTTTATGGTCAAATGATCAGATTTTTTATACATATGTGATTAGCAGCTCTGTAGGTGATGATACATGAAGAAATGACTAACCCTCATGAATATTCATGACTATGTCTCACCCAACAAGTTGTATAGTGGTACCTTTTTCTTTCTTTTTTTGATATCAACCCCTCATGAATATTCATGATTATGCCTCCATTATATATGCAAAGCTGCCAACTGCCTATTGTAAGATTTTTCAGTGAAAATGTGACAAAATAGGATATTTCACGTCCTTGATATACAGTGTTGGAGAGGGCTGAAAGTTGAAAATTTGTAATGGTGAAATTATCTTACTTTTATACATACAAGATTGGCAGCTCTGCATCTGATGATACACTAACATGAAAAAATGACTAACCCTCATGAATATTCATGACCATGTCTCACTCAACAGACTGTATAGTGGTACCTTTTTCTTTCTCTGATATCAACACTCATGAATATTCATGATTATGCCTCTATTATATATACAAAGCTGCCTACCGCATATAGTAAGATTTTTCAGTGAAAATGTGACAAAATAGGATATTTCACGTCCTTGATATACAGTATTGGAGAGGGCTGAAACTTAAAAATTTGTAAATACCATTTTTATCATAGGACTTTTATAGATAAAGGATTGGCAGCTCTGCATGTGATGATACACTAACATGAATAAATGACTAACACTCATGAATATTCATGACCACGTCTCATCCGTTAGGTTGTGTGTACCCTTTTATCTTTCATGTAGTCTGTAATTAATGTCTCACAGGTAACAGTGAAGGACTACGCCGAGCAGTGCATGAAACGGTTGGATCGGGTTTCGCAGTTTGGTGCTAGGAAGGGCAACAAGAAAATCACGATGGACGAGATTGCTATTGCTAAGGTAAACATCGAGAACAGATGAAAATAGGAAGAAGTGAAAAATGTTATTGAATTCCTTTAAAAACCCAAAAAGATCACAATGGATGAGACTGCCAAGGTAGATATTAAGAGCAGATGCAAGAAAAAAAATGAGAGCATATGTATGAATTGATTGGACAGTGTTTTTCATTTTGTCACCCAAAAATGCTCAAGAAAATTATTGTGGAGGAGATTTCTAAGGAATCTTAAAAAATTATTACCCCATGATAAAGTACCTAGCTGGTGCAAGGTCAGAATAAATCAGTAATAAGTTTTGAAATTGGCAACATAACTTGCTTCTTCCGTCTTGAAAGAAAAAAATTATTGAAACGTATTTTGATGAACCTATCGTTTCAAAATCTGAATGTTTTTTAGGTCTTTTCCAACTTATGCATAGACGATATTGGTAGTGGGATGAAGAGATCTGTCAAAGTAAAACTTTCAGTTTTGATTGTAAGTATGCTCTACTATGTATTTGAATGAATTGTCATTGGAGTAAATACTAACTAATACAGAATGTTTAAAGGAGAAACTCACTCTCCATCAATTCTACTGATCAGGACTATAAGTCTACTCTGCTTTGCATTCTAGAATTCCATCTTTTACCCATCTCTGTTTGGAAACACGTTGGAGGAGGCCATGGAGCTTCAGAAAGACCGCTTTCCTGAGTACTCCCTGCCATGGATCGTGGTTGTTCTGACGGAGGAGGTTCTGAGGCTCAATGGGCAACGCTGTGAAGGCATCTTTAGGTAGGTGGTGGTGGTGGTGGTGGTGGTGGTGGTGGTGGTGGTGGTGGCGAGGGCCGTGGTGGTGGTGGTGGTAATAATGATGATGACGATGATGAGGATGATGATGATGATGGTGATGGTGAGGGTGATGATGATAATGATGATGGTGATGAGGGTGATGAGGATAATGATGATGATGATATGATGATGATGTTGATGATGATGATGATGATGATGATGATGATGATGATGATGATGATGATGATGATGATGACGATGATATGATGATGACGTTGATGATGATGATGATAATGATGATGATGACTATGATGATGATGATGATGATGATGATGATGATGATGATGATGATTATGGTGATGATAATAATGATGATGTTTTGAAACACGGAGGAGGAGGCCATGGAGCTTCAGAATGAGTGCTTTCCTGAGTACTCCCTGCCATGGATCATGGTTGTTCTGACGGAGGAGGTTCTAAGGCTTAATGGGCAGCGCTGTGAAGGCATCTTTATATATGATGGTGGTGGTGCTGACGACGACGACGACGACGGTGATGGTGATGGTGATGATGATGATGATGATGATTGTGGTGCTGATGATGATGATGATGGTGATCATTGAGGTGATGATGAGGTTGCTGATGACATTTGTACTTTTTGCATATTGATGATGGTGTTTGGGACAATGGTATATACAAGGAGGTCAAAAATGCTTCACAAAATTAGGTGAAAATTTATACTTGAGGTTTAATGATTCATTTTTGCCCTCATCATCTTAATAATCCAGTTTTTCTCCCACTATTCACATTTTTCCTTTTACGTTTCAGGGTACCCAGTGACATTGACGAGGTCAACAGTTTGAAGCTCAAATGTTACCAATGGGTACACCCAGAGTGCTCCGATCCGCACGTCCCTGCCTCCCTCCTCCCTCCTCAAGCAGTGGTATCGGGATCTCTACACCCCTCACAATCTATGTATCGTCCGTCTAATCTTGAAACTGTTTTTTTCCTTCTTCACCTCGATCATCCTAATAATTTTTTTCCTCCCACGTTTCAGGGTACCCGGCGACATTGACGAGGTCAATAGTTTGAAGCTCAAATGTGACCAATGGGTACACCCAGAGTGCTCCGATCCGCACGTCCCTGCCTCCCTCCTCAAACAGTGGTATCGAGACCTTTACACGCCCCTCATACCCAACCAATTCTATGAGAGGTGTATTGTGATGTGTAACGACAAGAACGGAGCGCTGGAGGTGGTCGACGATCTCCCTGATCTCAACCGTCATGTTCTGACACATTTCATCCGCTTCCTTCAGGTAATCGAAGATTAGATTTCAGTATTTTGACTCAGTATAATGATGATCTTGGATTATAGAAAATACCTTGTTATAGCAGTAATCTCTTTGTAGCAGGGTTAGAAAACAATAAGTCATCAAGAGCTAGGATCAGATTTTTTACCTCTTTATATTAGGAATTTCATGATATCAGGGGCCTGTAACATAAAAGATGCAATAAAACTTACAATAAATATTTATCGCAAGTCTATGGCAAAATGTGTACCAGACAGATGCAATCAATTGCAATATTAATTGCATCTCTTTTATGTTACAGGCCCCTGATCTCTTTTTACAGAGTTTCCACTGTATGATCCTATGTGAATATTTTATCCCCATCCTTTGAGCAATATCATCCATTTTATTCCTACGCCACAGTAAGGTGCCAGAGCCATTATTCTCTCCGAAAGTTTTGGATGTCTGGTCTTAGTCTGCAGATTCAGACCATAAGCTTTGGTTTCACAATCTATATATTTATGGAGCGACTCTGTTTATATTGACTCGATATGCAGGGACAAAATGATTTTGTGAAAAATATATCAGAATAGGGTATGTGCTTGCATACTAGTCTGGATTGGACAAGCTTGTTGTACTTATTACGTGCCTTTTAACCAAGCTCTACTTCTTTTCCCCCTCTTCTCTAATTAGATATTTGGTCAGGAAGAAAACGTCGCACAGACCAAGATGGACGTCAACAACTTAGCGATGGTGATGGCACCGAACTGCTTACGATGCATCTCAGACCAACCAGAAATCATCTTCGAGAACACTCGTAAAGAGATGTCCTTCGTTCGTCTCCTCATTCAGCATTTAGATACCTCTTATTTGGAAGGTATCCGGTAATAAAAGCCGGAACTAGAAACGTAGAAGTATAATTAAAGTACAGTCAAACCTGTCTACAGAGGCCACCCCAAGGGAAACAGAAAAAGTGGCCATTGTAGACAGGTGGCCTCCATAGACAGGTTGCATTTTCACCTGGAGGGAACCAATTTAAGTGGCCACTCTAGACAGGTGGTCTCTATAGACAGTGGCCACTATGGACAGGTTTAACTGTATGTCACCAATCTTTGCTCATGTCATTTAACTTTTGGACTCAACGGAAATCATCTTCGAGAATTGACGGAAAGAGATGTCCTTCGTTCGTCTCCTCATCCAACATTTAGAAACCTCGTACATGGAAGGAATCAGGTAATAAAGTCCAATGTAGATATCTAGAAATATTATTAAAGTCATTGAACTTTTCTTAGTTATAATAATAATATTGGCATTTGTATAGCGCTCTTGCAAACATCTGTCTCACAGCGCCTCAGGACTCGAGGACTAAACAGAAGTCATCTTTGAGAATATTTGGAAGGAGACATCCTTCGTTCATCTCCTAATTCAACATTTAGATACCTCTTATTTGGAAGGTATCCGGTAATAAAAGCCAGAACTAGAAACGTAGACGTATAATGAAAGTACAGTCAAACCTGTCTACAGAGACCACTCCAAGGGAAACAGAAAAAGTGGCCACTGTAGACAGGTTGCATTTTCACCTGGGGGGAATCAATTTAAGTGGCCACTCTAGACAGGTGGTCTCTATAGACAGTGGCCACTATGGACAGGTTTAACTGTATGTCACCAATCTTTGCTCATGTCATATAACTTTTGGACTCAACGGAAATCATCTTCGAGAATAGACGGAAAGAGATGTCCTTCGTTCGTCTCCTCATTCAACAGTTAGATACCTCGTACATGGAAGGAATCAGGTAATAAAGTCCAATGTAGATATCTAGAAATATGATTAAAGTCATTGAACTTTTCTTAGTTATGATAATAATATTGGCATTTGTATAGCGCTCTTGCAAACATGTGTCTCACAGCGCCTCAGGACTCGAGGACTAAACAGAAGTCATCTTTGAGAATATTCGGAAGGAGACATCCTTCGTTCGTCTCCTCATTCAGCATTTAGATACCTCTTATATGGAAGGTATTCGGTAATAAAAGCCGGAACTAGAAATGTGGCAGTATAATTAGAGTATGTCACCAAGCTTTGCGTAGTTATATCTTGTGGACTGAAAGGAAATAATCCTCAAGAAAAGTCGGAAAGAGATGTCCTTCGTTCGTCTCCTCATTCAGCATTTAGATGCCTTGTACATGGAAGGTATTCGGTAATAAAAGTCAGAATTAGAAATGTAGAAGTATGATTAAAGTATGTCACAAATCTTTGCTCATGTCATATAACTTGTGGACTAAATGAAAGTTATCTTCAAGACATATGAGAGATTTTGTATGTTCTTTCCCTTTTACAAAATTTAGATACCTTCTTATGGAAGAGATCCTGTCATACAGTCCCAAATTAAAAAAGTAGAAAGTAAGATTAAATGCCAATGAATGCTACATCTTTTGTGACCAACAACAAAACAAAAAAATCATCTGTGGAAAAAAAAACGAAAAAAAAATGAAGTCCTATGCATGATTGAGATGGTGAATATGTGAATGACGCAATGTACACTGTTCTAGAAAATGCAGTTTCTAGTGTTTTTTATTTCATTCTTTCTGATTGCGTTAAAAACCGGTACCTCAAGTGTAGTTGAGTAGACCAAAAAAGAATCATGTTAAACTAAATGGTAATCTGTGTCACCAAGGATTTAAAATGACCTCATAATCTATTCAATATAAAAATCATGTTCAATAGGTTTTAGTTTAGAGTTTGGTAAAGGATTTCTGTTTATGGAAATATGGTTGAAAATGATAAGATATGAACAGAATATCGATTTCTTAAGTCAATGAAGTTTAAATGAATAAATTTCTAAATTTCCAAATATTGTAGAGAATGAGCATGTAGACTTATATGTATTTGGACATAAAATATTGATCCTAAATCCGACGTTTTTATTTTCATTTGCCCATAACAGTGTCCTCATATTTTTTTTTGCCCGTCAAAATCAATGTGCATACAATATGCAGATTTTCGCTCTCAATGCAAATTTTCTTGAATTTTGTGATCATCCAATCATTTTCTGTTTATTACTTGAAATAGATATTGCATTTCAATAAAAAAAAAATTGTATTTATATCATTCAAAAATTGTATACATGTATGCAATGTATACAGTGAATTGAATTTCCAAATTGTGATTAAAAATAAAATTCCTTATGTTGGATTTTGTAATGTTTTGCTTCCATTGCATTTTCACTGCACTGTCAATTATTCAAAAGGCTGAAAGTATAATGATATGAATTATATGCAAAAGTAGATAGCGTTCGTAAGGTCAAGTAATGTATAATCATGGTTTGCTGTTACAAAGTATGTATTCTCCATTTATCATTACTATTATGCTATTCAAAACAAGCTTTGTAAAAATTTACAAAAATAAGGAATTCCCTGAGTTTGCACCATGCGTAAACTTGTATTTTACGAATTGGTTTGACTTTTAATGTTTGCGTATAAAAAATGTCAACAATTGCAGAAAGAAAAATGAAATTACAATTACGAGAATTATCAATTTCTTAATCGAGATTGCTTATCAGAGATAATGATTGTAAATTTGCCTCTAGTTGTGTATTACATTCTTTGTATTATATTCAAGTAAGCTAAGTCATATTGTTTGGAAACAAATCGATTTGTATTTTTTATTGCAAAACTGGTGAGCAAAAGCGAAAAATTACTTATCAGTGTCACATGCTTTTGTCTAGGTCACAAAAAATAATGAGATTTTATTCACAATGCGTCCTCTTGAATTGCATTCATAAATTCTGACACAAATGCAACAGTTTTTACCTTCCACAAAACACAATATATAGTCCATTATTATTGTATGTCATAGTGTAAGCAAACTCGAATACTTGAATTAGTAAATGATGGCCTGCTGAATAGACATGCCCCCTGATTTATTTGTCTACTTCTTTATTTTGCTAAGATCAATTGTACAAATCAGTTATCCCTGAAATTTAATAGATTTTTCTAATTTGATAATAAACTTACAGTGAGGAAATTTTTTTTAAGCCCATTGAATTTAATTTCCTCCGACCCACTCATCAAATTGAATGTAATAGTATATCTAAGTAATTGTAATCATGGACATGTACAGGTAACTCTGCCTAATTCGAATCTGTTGGGACCACACAAATCTGTTCGACTTATGAGAATTTCGACTTAGAAGGGGCTTAATAATAATAATAATAATGAACGTTTTTTATATAGCGCTTATCACTCGCACAGGGAAAGTCCCTAAGCGCTTAGAAAGAAGGATAAATAGAGATATAGAAATACTAATATTTTCGCCCTATACGTGGATGATGGAATATGTTAATAAGGTAATAAGAACAAGGAAAATGGTAGTTAATTTGGTAACATCAAACAGGTTTGTTGCAACAAATTTAAAAAGAATAATAAGAGGTTTAAACTTAATCCACAGACGTTACAAAGCACGTTGTAAACAGCAAATCATTGAACGATCATATAACATCATATAACACTGGTTTTGTATGATTTGTTCCAGAAAATCACATCGACTTAGGCAATTATTTGACAAATTCAACTTTATAGGCAGAGTTGAATGTATTTATCAATCTTTTTCAGGAAGATTGTACAAGTTTTGTGTTTTTGTTCAATAGCATTTGATGCAGTGCTCTATAAAAAGAAGATGCATTAGCAGAAAGAGAAAAAATCTACTCAAAATATGACCATCATCATTGTACAACCATTCGCCATTTGACGCAGAAAAGTTTGAGAATGAAATGGAAATGACTAGTTTGCACATGAAATTGACAACTTGTACAATTTTTAATGTGCTTTTTTTTTCAATGATGATTCAATTCCATAACATATGTACATAAAATTTGAATATGCTAATTTGATTATTTGGCACTTCAAAGTTGCCAATTTGTAAAACGAATAGTGATTGAATTTGTTGTGAAACAATTCCTATCGTGAATGGGTTTTTGCAGCAAATTCATCTTTACGAACTTCCTTTTTCATCTTTATCCAAGATTGATATTCAAAATATCACATGTTGAAGAAATATATCACCTTCTCATTTCATTATCTTATGAAGAAAATATATGCAAAGAAAAATATTTATCTGCAAGGTATTGTATTCAAG
>BQKZ01007240.1:9192-30730 GCA_036244855.1 Temnopleurus reevesii | reverse complement strand
TCGATGCAAAAAGTTGGCCACAGGAGAGACGGCAATAAACTTCTTATATTCCGCCCTACGCGTGTGGCAGATGAAACCGGAAACCATCTCTCTCTTTAAAACTCTCAGAACAACTCAGCGACTTTTAATACGAACAACTTGAAAATTTAATAACGACTTGCACAAGCTGTTCCTAATGTTAAGAACGACTTTGAAACATGCATGAGTATGTTAGTATTAAGACTTCGTGTTATTTTGAAGTTGAATTGATATTAATCTGAGCAAAGTGGACCCCACTATCGTGCTTTCGAGAATGCTTCCGTGTGAAATAATTTAAAACTGACAAAATATTGTGAAAAGTTACTTGTAAAAGTATCAACTTTGATGCAATGATATGCAAATTATTAGTGACATTGATTTCTGCGTAAATGAAGCTCCGAAGATTTCCGTTCAGTCACTTTGCCAGCACATCTACGATTCATAGTTTCCTCTCCTCTGGAGGATGATTTTATAGTCTAATGGCGGATATGTCATTCCCGCCTTCCCCTTCATACCGACTGATAGGCTGTCGTCTGCTAGACGGAATGTGAATCTTTGGAGGAGACTCGTGAAGATGATGAAGAGCTGCATCCTTGCCAGCTTCTCACCTAGACACACGCGTAGACCTGCGATGATAGAAAGTAGATTGAGGGACCGTTTTAAAGAAGAGAATCAAATCGAGGAATCATTTGCGCCAGGGAAAGATCTTTGACGTCACCGTTCAAGAGATGTAACCTGGGTGGTTTTTCACAAAGTTACAAAAGACTTTTAAGAACGACCAGTGTCCGAGCTCAATGATCGATCATAGTAAGCGTATTCAGAGCAAGAACTGATATCAGACGTTTTTTTTAAGTCTGTCTTATCTTGGTGAAACACTGTCACGGGTTGTATAACTCTACGAACAACTGGTGACCATTTTCAGGCGCGATTCAGCGAAATGACTTATGTTTGAGTGCAGGAAAGGATCACAAGTCGTACATAGAGTCATGCATGGATCTACGAACAGCTTTATGAAACACAATCCGGATTTGAAACTCAATTTGCTAAGACAAAATCATAGCACTGATGAAAGAAGGGGGTATCTTCATTGCCTATATCGCTATACTGTACTTTTATGTAAGTTGGATGATAATGTGGAGAAATACGACGGAGAATATCTGCAACTAAGTACAATTTACAACACTACTATTTCTCCGGGTTTTTTTGTATACATTCAGTCAGGAATTATACATTCAAATTAAGGTTACTGAATTCTTCCGACAAACTGGGATAGTGTGAGCCTTATCACTGGTGCATGTTGGTGGTCTAGTGACCCAGGGTTCTAGCTTTCGGATCCTGCCAAGGCGCTATAATAATGTAGCATGGGGGTGTTTGTCGCAGAGACAATTAGTCAGCGCTGACAAATTCCTTGATTTTGATTGGATGAAAAGCACCATTGTTGACAGTTGCTATGCCTATGCTATGGGAACTGTCGGAAAATGACTCCTTGTTGCTGCGACAAATCTTGATGAAACACCCCCGGGACCATTAGAGACAAATTGATGCACCTCTTGGTAATATAAGACTCCATGCAACACTTACCTATCCCGAATGGGATGAAAGCAGGGTGATCTATGACTCGTTGATGGTCTTCACTCAGGAAGCGATATGGGTTGAACTCCTCAGGGTTGGTCCAGTAAGTGGGACTGTTGAGAACCTCCCAGATATTCATCAGAACAACTGAAAGAAAAAGCATATCAATATGTTTTGTTTTAAATTCTTACACAATATAATCTATTTCCGCAAAATTAAGTCGAATACCAAATCAATAGACCTTTGTAATGCTATTGAAATCTGAACCGGCTTGTGACGGTTATGTCCGCACAGGTCAATGCATGGCGTACGGATCTAGTGTCCTATGACTCATCTAATTTCACGGAAATAGATTATGTTGGTTTTCTGTATACATTTCAACTGTACAGCATGACTTGAATATTGTTATTTTCTAATAAAGGAGTGGTCATTAAAACTTTTGTTGATCGACCGAACATTTTAATTAAAATGTGTAAATTCCGCATCACTTTCAACATATCAACAGGTCTAAAATCATAAAACGACACTGTATAACACAATTCCAATGATTCACTTATATACTATCACCGTTTCGAAGGTTCTGGCTTTACTTACCCTTTGAAAGGTGGGGTAGCTTCGTGAGTGACAGACCGCATATAAAAAAAATGATGGGAGAACACAGAATTTCAAGAAATAGAGGTGGCCTGTTCCTCGGCAATGTCGTATGTCCTAAATATCCGAAGGGTGTTTGAGGTGTGTTCTTTGGTATTATGTATATGTAATTAATTCTACACTCTGCGTACACATTTATTTTAGTAATGGCGAGTGTTTTAGACAGCAGCAGAAGTGATTCTGAAAAGATAAATCTAGCTTCTCAACTATATCTTGTATTGCCGGCTACTTCAGGAAACATCAGGATTTGCGGGCCTGTGAGACATAAATGTGAGCTCCACGCAGATTCAAAAGGAAACACATCAAACGTCCCTTACCTGTTTCTTTGGGGATATGGTATCCTTTCACAGTAGTATCTGTGCTTGTGAACCGTGGTAACCCTAGCGGTGCCACAGGACGGAACCGATTTACTTCCATTAGCGTTGCAACAGTGAGAGGCATTGCATGTTGGTCTGCCATCGTTGGTGATCGCTCTGCCCCTAACACTCTATCAATCTCTTCATGAATCTGCAGGGGATGGTGATAAAGTGTAGGGTTTGTTGTTGTTGCTGTTGTTAGTTTTGTTTGCGTTTAATGGTGCTCCATTCGGGAATTAATGTTTGCGCCCGTAACACACTGCATTTCAAAAGTGTTGATAAAAGTTGGTCATTGGTCGGAGAATCCGTAGAGCTGAGGTTGTTAGGTTTCGGAAGTTCTATACTGGTCACTTCGCCAGACAATGAGCAGCGCAGTATTATTGCAAACATTGTTCATTTTCTAATCATCATTTAGGATATACCACAACTTGAGATATACTTAATGCATAATCTAAAAATTGTTTCGGTTCACAAAGGATTGTACTTGTACTAAAAAGGTCAGTGGCAATTATCCCATGTTGATATTCTTAAAGATATGTCAGAGGTGGATTCAGGATTGGTATGCTTTGAACAACACGTTTTGATGTATACTTCAATACTAATATGTTTGACGTAGGTCTTTGGTCGCATCATTCACTGATTCTTGAATTTTGTAAAATACTATAGGTTTATTTCATCACTTAATTGTACTAGCATTTCAACGATAATACTCGTGTCATACCTCACTCATAATATTTGGATGTTGCGCGACGATAAGTATTGCCCAGAGGAGTGTCTCACTCGATGTGGCCATACCAGCAGCAAACAGATCAAATATAAGCCTCCATTCTAGTCTCTCGTCGATTGCCTCTGTGACGTTGCCTTCTCGCTGCTCCTGCACTTCCTTCATATAGAGATCAATAATGTCCCGAGCGTTCAGAGGGTCGAAAGTTTCCCTGTGATCGACGACCACGGATTTGATGTACGAAATGATGTCCCGAACGGGGCGACGCATGCCTTTGTAAAGCGGGGTGTAGTAGAGGTACGGAAAGACACCACCCGCCGAGGTCATCGACAGGTGATCGGTGAACATGGTGAAGTCGTTGACGAGCTTGGCAAAGACAGGATCACCGTACTCGTAGCGGAATCCAAACACTAACCTGCGGATCAAAATGAAAACAAACATTAACATGTGAGATGTTATAAGTGTAACGGTAACAGTATCTTTCACTACATGCAAATCTAGAAAAAGCTTGACGCTTCCAAAAACGAGAATTCGTAAGTGTTGAGAATGTTCCCTAGAGAAGAATCTTGATGGTTAACGCCCCGCTATATTGTATCTTGACACGATCAAGGATGACACTATCTGGAAAATAACAAACACTGACGCCTATTCCATTGAAAAAAAAGATATATTTCTCCAGGAAGTACATTTACTTGAATCATCTACATTTAGTTAAGTTTACCTGAGGTTGTGCGTCGATCGAAGACCAAACACGTCTGTCTATTTCTGTGCTTTTTGGGACCATAGTCTTCATGTACAAGGGAACCCCTTCGGAACTGGAGGGGCTCTGTAAAAGCATTATCAATTGAACAATAGAAAATAAGATATCAACCAAATAAAATTAATGTGCTCCCGTTTCTGCAAGATTTAATAGTTTACACCCATTTCACGCTGTGTAGGAGATTTCATCCTTATAGACGAATTGAAGACACAAGGGGTGGCAGTAACAATAGTCTTGTTCCATCCGATGGCATTTAAGGGCACGTCACCAGTACCCTAGCTAGTTTAGTACTTGCATCTCTCCGATTTTATGATGGAAAAAGATCTAATACGTCGATAGACCATTTATTGCTGTAGAATGCTCGACTATTGTAGGTTACTGGAACTTACCAAGAAATTATATTTCCAACAGCATTAGTGATAAGAACCTTTGGGTTAAATGGTTCACCGGTCCTCGTCTGGCAGGCCTGAATAAACATTGTTCCCTCCTCAATAACCCTGTCTTCCATGCTCTTCTTTCCAAGACCAAAATTCCTCAAAGCTGTTTGGCCGAACTTCCTAGTCTTCTTCCACCGGTCACCAGCCTCCCAAAGAAAACTGCCTTTTGGAAGAGAATATGAGAAAGGATGTCGCTTTATAAAGGAAAGTATAAATCAAATATTTAAGAAATTGTCAAGTCTGTATCCTGGGAGGTGTTTCACCAAGATATGAAAAACTTTAAGAACGACTTTAAGTTCGACTGGTATCAGATCTTCCGCTGAATGTGCGTAATCGTGTGAACCATTGCGTGCAAGAAGGGATACCATTCGTTCTTATCTTAGTGAAACACCTCCATGGACTGTTTTATTTTAATGTTGGAGGATGCATGTTTAATGTCAAAACCGTGCTGCAAACTTCCTCAACAGTGTTTTTATAACATTCAGTAAATATACAGGCACATTAGTAAAAATAATAAATGTAATAATAATGATAATGATAATGATGATGATAATAATATCAATAATAATAATAACGATGATGATGATGATGATGATGATGATGATGATGATGATATGATACAATTGTATTATAACCCTTATTACTCGCGTTTCTAAGAAACAACATGGAACGAACAGTATGCTACAAACTTTAGGAGCATAGATATGCGTACTAAAGGAAGGAAACGGTTAATTATGTTATGTTTACAGACAATATGATACATGTACAGCTACTTAGAACATGACAAATAATTATGATGGGAACTTGAACGGAAAGTTCTTGAAACATTGAGCTTGCATAATCCATTTTGAGTTACTCGATGGGTAGTTTGCTTTATAGCTTCGTGGCAGCAACGCAGAACTCCATAGCTTGTCCGGATTAGAAAAGGATCATGCATATGGATACAATGTTATCCCACACTTCATTCGATGGTCTTACCTCGTTGGCCAAGAGCGATGTTAATCAATGGCGGGATGGTGCGATGGGAGAAGACATCCCCCTTTTTAACGAATGCTTCCCGAATCGTATCAATATCGCCTATCACCACGATGTCCATTAATGGCCCTACCCGAAGTCGAAAGATACCTCCGATCTCTCTGGTCCATTTGCTGAACACCTCCCTCATGTCATCCTGGAAGTCGAGCAGATTCCCTAGGATTGGGAGTCCAGGTGGAGATGGCGCTGGAGGAGCTAGACATCGAACACTACTTTGCGAGGATCTTTTCGAGATAACGAGACGAGCAAACAGAAATGACATCGCAAATATGAGCCAATCTCTGAAATGAATGTTATGTAATCCAGCATATACGCTGTTGGAAATGTAACCCGAATGGTCCATGTTGACCCTACGCCAGGGCAATGGACAGTCTCATGCGAAAAAAGATAAAACCAACAAATGAAAGTACCGTAAAGGTGGTGCAAAAATATAAACTGCAAAATAATGTCTAATTGTTCCCGTTTCATAAGACATGCAAGCAGTGCCTATCTTTGTTTCTAAATCCGTTCAACCGCGATAATAAAAACGACGCACGCTGGCTTGCCTGTGGTAAAAAAAGGGCCCCTCGGTCTATATCTATTCAACCCCTGCCTGCTATTGTTATTGCAAGGTTCCTAGTTCTTAAAAGAGATTATTCTTAAATGGCCATTACATGGCAGTTGTTTGGAGGCTGCAAATACCCCCTTCTCCCTCCAAAAGCTAAATGCACATGTTTGTTTTTTGTTTTTCTGTTTTGCTAATTGCCATCAGGAGGTCCAGCTTTTTTATATACAGGGTGAGTAAAAAAAAAATGTCCCCCAACTTTGAAGCTGTCCTGTTCGGAATCTAAATTTATTATCCTGAATTTGATGGTATGTCCTGAAAGATTACTTTCCAAAGAACATTTTGGTACCATTTTTATGTACATTATTGCATGCATGACTGAACAATAGACGATTGTTCTTGAGGAACAAAATGTCACTTGCGCCAAGTGGCTGGTCGAAGACAAAAACAGCCTTTGGTCGTGCGACAGTTGGACAGATAATGGCAAGCTCAAACAAGCATTACAATTGCACACACACGTACGCACCCACCCACCCACACACACACACGCACACACACACACACACACACACACACACTCATAGTAACCTACAAACAAACAGATCCACAAAGACGCCCACATACGCGCACAATTCATACACATGCAGAAATCAACAAATAAACATAATTTTGTGTTTCGTCGCAAAAGTCTCTGGCCAAAATTATTTCTTGTGGGGAAGTCTGCAGACATATCCATCTACAGACATATGAGATCGAGATATGATGGTATGGAGGAAAATGCTGTTGAGCCTTGGGAAGATGGAGGGAATGTTCCATCCAACATGGATCCATCATGCACAACTATGTATCGTCCGTCAGGAACAGGAGACAAGTGAAGGATTGAGCTAAGAATAAGATTGATGGGCACTTTGAAAAAAAAAAATGTTTGATCTTTAAACAATTTACATAAGCTTTAAGACATATGTTCTTATTCACAGATGTTACAGAGTACTGTTTTACAAGTATGGGTGTGTGCGTGTCTGCGCGTCTGCGTGTGTGTGCGTATGTGCGTGATTTGGGGGTATGTTTGTGTGTATGTGTGTGTATGCGTTTGTATGTGTTTGTATGTGTATGTGTTTGTGTGTCTATGCTCAGCGGGTTTTGTGAGACTTTCTCTGGTTACGAAAGAAAACTGAATAGGTAGTAAAATTGTCGAAAATCTCTTACCACTTAGATTTTTGAACTCGTGTGTTTGTGTGTGTGTGTGTGGTTTATGTTTCTGTGTAGTTGCGTATTAGTTGATTTGCTGGATGTGTTTTTGTGTGTGTGCATGTACGTGTGTGTTTGAACGTGCTTCTGTCTGTGCGATGGACACAAGTTATTTTCATTGTTTTCATCTTCACTCAGCCACTTGGCGCAAGTAAGATGTTATACATTTAGCAAAGTTGTCTCGTGTGCGGTCATGCGTGCAAAAATACCAATAAAAGTGGTACCAAAATATTCTTTGGAGAATACTCTAACATGATATACCATCAAATTTGGGATTACAATTTTATGTTTTGAACAGGACGGCATCAAAGTTGGAGGACATTTTTTTTACTCACTCTGTATACACACGCTTCAAAACATGGTTCAACTTTGCTCTAAACATTCGTGATAAACCATCATCTTATTGGCTCCGTGATTCATCTGCCACAATTTTGAAAAATACTTGTAATAAGCTTCAAGGGAACCACGTTTCCTATGCAAAACGAGCAAATAATCTTTATCAGTGTATCCAGATTTTTCTGAAAGTGTGAAGTCTATTCATAAATGTATTGAGAGGGGGTAATGCTTTCATGAAGCATATGAGTATCAAACTTTGTGAATTGAAAAATATTCCTTTACTATAAAACAAAAAAGAAAATACAAGAACAACCCTCAAATTTTTGTTTGATGCTAGAGAGCCATAAGTTGAGCTGTAAAACTCGGTCTAAAGTAATGGAAAATGGCATTTAAATCCGCTGGAACGAATTGTTAAAGCCTCTATCCCTCCGGAGAATTTGCCGCCAAAATTTTAACGAAGCTTATTGGGCAAATTTAGTAAATATTCAGAATTGAATGAGGGACGCCTTTAAATCTAAATTCATCATCATAGTCAGCTTAAATACGCGCTGAAATCGCTTTTTACGAGTCGGGTTTTTGTTTCCTGAGAACTGCAGATCTGCAATGCAGTTTAGGGGATGGGGCATAAATAATGAGATGGAGGTTAAAATGCCAGCAATCACATCGTAGACTATCTAAAATTTATATTCCATGGTGGAGACACCGATGCACAGTCTATCTCTTGGTGCTACAGTGGAAACTCGGTAAAAAAAAAAATCTGATGTAATAACAATATTCCTATATTATTTGGTCCCAACTCTTTGTAAGGTATTGTTTTTAACCCTGCTTTGAGATTACTGCCATAACAACGCAATTTATATGGTTCCATGTACCTCGTTGTACTGAGTTTCCACTGTATTCGTCATTCAAAGGACCCTGTTCTTCAATTAGGAATAGCAACCCTTATGAGTTATTATGAATGGCGATCCTTATGAATTAGCGAGCGGACCCCGCCACCATTATTATTATTATTATCATTATTATTATTATTAAAATTCAGATATGAGCCGTATGGCAGTGTGTATATTTACGTAAAAATTAAAAACCTTATGAAAACACAACCCAGAACCCCCCCCCCCAAAAAAAAAAAGGGGGGGGGGAAGAAAAACAATCTGGGAATTCAAAATAAATAGCTGCGATTTCTGTGTGTGGTTTGGGCTCGTGAATGTACATTGCAACTGTACCCTTTTCGACGAATAGTGTTAAAAAGAAGAGAGGGTCATCAGATGTCCCAATCCCTGGTCCGAGTGTGCATGTCTACCAAGAATAAAATGATTCACATCATCATTTCCTAGCACTACATTTCACTAATGTGAGGTTCCGTGTATAACGTGGTGGTAAATGAAAGAAGGATGCTTCAAATACAATCAGTATCATTATAAAGTATAAATGAAATTTATTCAGCTGTGCAAAAATATAAATTTGACATGCATATTTAAAAAGATGATCCATAGACCCTCACACACTTGTGATTCACAATCCTTAACGGTAGATAATTGGTACACATAACTCTCCATATGATGGGTCGAGAGGATATTAATTATTGCGATACAGAACTTACTTTCAATTAAGTTACAAAGTGCGTCCTATGAAAACAGAACCAAAATTTTGACAATGATTATACAATAGTTAGAGAATGGTTTTAATACTATGCAGTTCATTTTGAGCACTGAAGCATACTCTTTCATCTGATGTAAAACATACAGAGAAACAGACGAGGTGGGAATATAAATTAGAACAACACGATATAAAGTATTTTCGAATACATGTAGTTAAGTCGAACGCAATTTCAATGCTCTTTTGTAATGCTATTGAATTTGGTACCGGATTGTCATTGCTGTGTCCGTACAGTTGAATACACGGTGTACGGATCTATTGTCTGCGTTCTAGTTAACTTTTTTTTTCAGAAATAGTTTATATCGTGTTGAACATAAGTGTGCAATAATCCATTTGCCAGGAATGATCGAGAATACTTACAAAATTAGTCTCTATATTGTTCATTCATTCTGTTTTCGTTCTTTATTTTAATTGTTTTTGTTAATTTATCCTCCACATTTTCTAATAAGAAGCATGACGTGAAGAGTTAAATGTATATGCACTGTAATAATGTCCCCCGCTCTATCTCTATTAATTCTCTGTTGGTACGTGCATATCTGTAATAAACTTGAGTTGTCTATTTCCAGTATTCCTACTCTGATGTGTGCTCTCTGGTAATTCCGTTACCGACTCATAATGCCTCGCTGGTCTCCAAACAAAAAAGAAATCGGACAAATTTCGTGTTTCAGATTATGGCATTAGTACCTCTGCGCCATATAAGAGGATAGTTCAAGTTAAATTCTTCCGTTTGGTCTTTAAACTTTGCAAAACAGTGGTAACGGAATTACATTTTCCCCCATTTTCCATGTGGAATTGCCCATTTTCATTTTCTCACGGTGGTCTGTGCTTGTAACGAGACGCGTATCATTAAACATTAGGTTTGATTAGCGCATTTCAATTAACGCATCAATTGCAATTTTTTTTAGTGCCACACCCTCTTTGACTAGAGTTAATGGATTTCAAGACATTTGACGGGAATCCTTTTGAGATATCAAAACATGCCGTTTGACAAAATAGCTTCACTAGCATGGCAATGAGTTTGTTATGTAAAATCACTGTGCTTGGTTGGAAACTAAGATTAAACAAGAAAGATGATTTCATATGCAGTATAAATTGATTCTTATTGACAAGAAAGTTAGAAAGTAAATTGCAAGAGATGATTACCAAAAAATTACAAGAAAGTAACCGATGAATGACACCTATCGTGATCCTCATCAACTCATCGCCCTCAAAAATATGGAATAAAAAGAATACACAAAAACAAAACAAAACAACAAAAATATTGGAAGACTTCGAATAAAATCTCAAATTTCTCTTAGCATTTTTTTCATTATTCAGTGATAATTGATTCTCGCACACCCCTGTCCAAATTGCTTTGAGCCCCACCTTTTTGCATTAATTCTTACATGCATATTTGGTATCAGATGAAAAGGTATGCATTTGTGCTATTATATCATACACTTCTCAAAATAAGATCAGGACCACTTTTAAATGAGTATAAAGAATTATAATCTAGTTTATAAATACACCTGAAAATGACCAAAATGCAACTGTTTCGAATGTCATCAAACACATTGAAATCGATTTCAAGCATGAGTGATTTTAGTAACTGGATGACATTTCTAGCTCACGAACACATCTTTAAAAAAAGAAGTCATTCTGAAGTGATCCCTGACTTATTTAGAGTAGTGTATTTGGTTATGAAGATATCACAAGTCATTTATTTGTTTTCATTAGGAAGCGCAATACGTCATCAGAGCAAAAATGCAAAGTCAAAGACAAAATAGTACAAAGAGGATTTGTTCCAAAGCTCGAATGGAAGACAACACTTTTTATAAATATTTGGTATACAAGTCACCTCGACGCATAACCAGAGTTATAAGGTTATTGAACAAAAAATTAGTAAAATTAGGGGTTGCTCCTATTAATGCTAGACTGAAAGCCCTTTTAAGATTGCCATTTTACACAGTACTGAAGTAGAACTGGTTCCTATAACTCATAGGGAAATAAGTAACCACACAATTCATTGCTATTAGTGAAGTAATGGAAGACATAAAAACAGGAAGAACCAACACTGGGATGCCAGTTTGAATCGGTCCATAGGCCTGAAAATCACCTAGAATACAGTAAAATCTCGTTATAAAGAGCACTGATATAACAAGCTCTCGTTATACTCTCGTTATAACAAGGCATTTTTCCTGGTCCCATCTCTTTGCATTTTATCGTATTTTGACCCTGATATAACAAGGTTTCAATATAAAGAGGTAATTCCTCTGGTCCCAACGACCTCGTTATTACGAGGTTAGACTGTACTAATTTTGCACACACAAATATGTTCAATCTATAGCCGGAAAATGAGTTGCTATAGGGCCTGAATTCAGGCTTTTGCCTGGCATCTCTGATCTAAACTGGAATGAATAGGAAATGAATAAATGAGTTATACATCAATACTAAAAATCATCCTGGTATAATGTGCTCACCAAGCAAATTCCATATTCGATTTTCATATTCATCTCATTATATATATAAACCTATGGACCACACAATTCCAAATCCTTGAAGACCATCCTTATGAAATCACCATGAATCATCATTTTGATACACTAGATACATATCGACTCTATAGATTAATGTTATAAAGAGTGTAACAATGGGCTCTAAAATGTTTTACAAACTAAAACTGTTTTTACATGAGAACTTGAACACTGAGATTCTCAGGTCTAAGACTGTACCCCATTTTGACAAGAGACTGCCGTCTTAGAAAAGTTTGATATGGGAGACAAAGCATTGGATGGCTGCTCAATTGGACCTCCGAAGCCCCCCCCCCCCCTGACAAATGTTTGGCTGCCCACAACTGACTTACCCCATGAAAATGGCTCACCCTGAACTTTTTTTTGGGGGGGAAGGTGCTTTTCACTCCGATTAAAATCAAAATTATTTGAAGACATGAAAAATATATGTAAAATAATTTTCAGTAAAATAATAAATAAACATGTGAAATAAAACCTAAAAAGTCATTTTCAGACACTGAAGTTCTTTCATCTAGAGGGTCATACGTTAGAATCCTACCCATGGTGTTATTTTCATTCAGCAAGAAATTCATCCACAAAGCTGCACTCTACCCAGGTGTGATTGGAGACCAGTAGGATTGATTGATTAAGGTTTAATGACACTATCAACACAATGTGTCATATAAGTGTCGTGTTTATAGTAAGGATATGCATCGAGTGTGAAAAATAATTTAAGATTTAACTACTTTCCCGGGAAAAATTCCCTACTCTTTTCGAATAAGAAAGCAGGTTCTTTAACGTGCAAATGGTGTTGCTCTCCTTCACACGGGACCGGCAGCTTAGAGTCTCCTCCGAAAGACTATATTTATGGGTATATCATACTTGGTGCCCTCGAAGGGCTTCATACTAATTGTAATAAGCTTACTTTGTTAAAATCTGCTAAAAATGTTAATTTCCTTAAGAAAATTTACAATGCATGATTGTGAAACATCTCTAAACAAAGTTATGAGAGCAGGAACTTCATAAAAATTGACGCGGATGTGAGAGACCAGTAGGATTAGGAGCAATCAACACATTATCAAATAATGACTGCGTTCATGTGGCTGTGTTGATGCTAGGCTTTAATTACCAGCCAGTGACACATTGGAAGCGATTTGAGCAGAATCCAATACATTAGCCTTATTTTCTCTATTTTATCTGTTCCGAAAATAAAAAAAAATAACAAAATTCTGAACAACCAATGCAATGCTTTAAAAAAAAGTCATCCTCAAGCATTCAATTTTTTTTTGTTCACAAGTCCATTTCCTGGAGAAGTAACATGTCTTTCAAAATAAAGAATCATCTTGTGATTCCCAGGAGCAATGGGTGGCATCAAACATCCCATGATATGAAAAAGTAGGTGTATCATGATATTCAGGCGTTCAGTGTAGAAGGGGGCGAGGGGAAAACTGGAACTTAAAAGTGTCCATCAAACTTTGCCACAAGGGGACCTATAAATTTATGCACATTGGGTGTTGCTGACTAGCAATGTTGCAATCTTCGTTATGAAAATATGCAACAGAACATAACAGCCACACTCAAAACTGAAACAATTTAGAAGGTAAATTTGAAAATTCATAATTTTCAACGGAAACTCAGATTTGTTCATATCTATTTCCTTCATCCACTGACAGCATCGTAAGTTCAGGGGTGGGATCTGCTTTAAAACTGGATCTGGTTTTTATCTGTAGTTTGGACATAAAGCTGCTTGCGCAAGAATGAAACTCAACAGAAGTTATCTTCAAAGATTTCATTGTTGCACGACTGCACAGAGTGGAAAGATCACTTACAACTTGTGAAACAGTTTCTAACACATGCATTATGCATCACATTCATCAATTCTTCTGTTTTGGTTTCTATCCTCGTTGAGCTGGTTCGTATCGATGTCAAGTCTGTTGTATTGCTCTTTGTAGAAGGCCATTATGGGAATACAAACGACTGTTACTCCTAGCACCACCCAGTTTAGCCAATCAAAGTTTTGACCTGAAAATACGAAATAGAGAAAATATATAAATTATTTTTGGGAAAAAATGTTTTTGATGTTTTGATTTTGTCTGAATAAATTCAAATCAAAGTGAATTTTTATGTCCATTACAATCATATACCTGGACAGTGAAAGCAAATGTTAGAAAATTAACTGAATTTCAGAACTTTCCACTCATTCCTGAGCTATTATTTTCACAATCTTAAGATTATTCTACACACAATTATTGGGCATACTAATGAGTTAATATAAAGCAAATTCATGATTGCAAAAATCACTAACCCCTTCAAAACTTAGCTTTTACAGAATATGAAACATTAGAATTACATAATACATTGATTGACTTCTGACTTCTGTATTTCCCACATACTTTGTGACAGGACTAATAAGTTCTAGTAGTCAATGGATCATATCAGAGCCAAATTAACATACTGGAAGGGGTTAATGAAAATTTGATCCAGGAGACAGGTGGAATATATATTCCGGTTCTATTTCTATTTATTCAATGGCAACCTAATATGCCCCAGAGAATTGGAGAAAAATGTATCTGATAGATATAGAAAAATTACAGGGCAAAAACTCAGAAAATAAATTAAGAAATAATGATGTAATTGTATGGACCAAAATGTTCTTAAGACCATTTGATTTTTTACAATTTACAATGGGCTTCTCCCCAGGAGAACAACTGCCCTAGAATACAATCAACCTGAATGACAACTCCCCTGAAGACGAATTCCCTGAAGATTAAATCACTATTCCTTTTCTAAATTGGCAACACTACATGTAAAATTTCAAATTTTCCTATCTAGAACGTTCCAATTAAATGTTGTGTTATCAAAAAGCATGTTAAAAAGTTAAAAGTTGCCAATTTGCGTGGAAATAGTGATTTTTAAATGGTGTCTGCGATCCCATGTTGTGCCTATGCTGGTGACTTGGGCTATGTTATTCACTACCTTCATAATAAGTGCAGCACAGAAAGGGTTCAGGACAATAGCCACCCAATGTTAGTTTGGGTTGAGTTACAATTGGGAAAAAATTATGGTCTGGGGAATTGTCCTCAATGCAATTGCCCTCAGAGAGAGTTGACTCTATGTTGAGAATATTTTTAAGCTGAAATTTTTGTGGTGTTTTTTAAACAAATTTTGCAGTCTTAACCTAGCAAAAATGTCCACTCTGTATGATTCACATTCATATGTGTACAACACTGTCAAAAACTTCAAAATTACACATCAATGTGTCATGGTCCGAAATCAAGAACATATCTATATGCCAAAAAAAATTGATTTATACAGTAGCTTGATCATTAGAATAGTCACCCCCGGGGGGGGGGGGGATTTCCTCCAGGGTAGTTGTTCTCCTGGGTCGATGTTCAGCATGAAATATTCAAGGAAACTGATCTGTCACAGTCCCCATGGTATGAGACTTAAAAAGAAAGTGTTAACAAATTCCACATTCCACTAACCTACAGATGGGATCATAGGCAAAACTAGTAAGAGCATAGTGAATATGCCATTTGTCCATATCATTGTGTACAGCGAAGTTTCTTCACCAACAGGAAATGCCCCTTCCATTGTTATCTCGAAGAAGAGAGGAGTTGTTGCAGCAATGAACACTGAATAGAGCATTGATGAAGCATAGAGAGAACCTGCAAGAGAAACCAATGAAGATGAAAATGTCTAATCTTTTGTGTACATACAAAAAAGTTGATTATCTTGAAATATCAAGACATTTAGCATATTTTTGTATGAAAAGAATCCATGTACCATTTCAATCCCACAATCATAAATAAATCAAAGTCTTGTATTTCAATGTCCAGCAGATTCATTTGCAGAGTCTACATTTCCATTGAATAATTTAAATGCGCATTTGTGATTTGTGGAATCATCATATTTTCAATGCATGAACAAACTGTGAAAATGTGAACAAAGTGAGACAATCTGTGCAAACGTTATGAATTGTTGAATCCCAAAGAAATGACGATCCCTACCTCTGATGGGGATCTGTGCAAACAGCAGCATGGGCGGAATCTGTAATGTCATCTCGGACACGTGCTAATTTACGCTGGATACAAAATTTCACATTTTTTCTGCAAATTCAACACACTTTTGATTTATTACTTGAGTATACATGTAGCATGCATCAAGTTCATCGATTCTGCAAGAGAAGAATCATGGTTAACTATTATTCCAAAATTTGACAAGGATCACTTTTCACATTTTTACAATTTTTCAAATTGAATGGAAAGTTATCCTATGGTACATCACAGATCTCAAATTGCTGTTCTCACAGATTCCATCAGCGGCAGGCATCGTGCTATCAAGAATGAATAAATTCGTAACTTTTGCGTTTGTTCTTCTAACTTTTTTCATTCAGAGAGAGCACAATAATTCTAGGGGTTGTTCTTGCCCACCATTCAACGATGTAAACACATTCAATTTCTCATAATTTAGCAATATTTAGAAGCTCAAAAATTGCTGCTTACTGAAAGTCACAGATGTTTGGGTTTTTTTTGGTCCAGTGATTGGAAGACCATTTTGCCTGACTGAGTCTTTGGAAGTGTAGACCTCTTAGAACTTTCTCCTTTTTGGTGAGGGTGGTGGTTGTGGGGGTGGGGGAGGGGCAGTGGCAGGGGCAGGGGCAGCACAAGGGCTTATTAAACTAATCTATGATGATAATATTTATATAGCGCAATCACCATATGCATATACTCTACTGCGCTTGATACTAGGTACCATATTATTACCCTGGCTATAACTGCCGAGCAAGCCAGTTAGGCGCTCAAGCATTCCAAGGAATAAATTCCTGCCAGGTACCCATTTTTCACCTGGGTCGAATGCAACAAAGTGCGGGTAAATTTCTTGCTGAAGGAAATTAGTACCCTGGGTGAGATTCGAACCACCGACCCTCTAGTTAAGAGGCAAGGTCCTAACCACTTTCCAGGCCTATTGTTCACTAAAAAATCCTATCCTATGCCATTCAAATATAACTTCACTGTTTCTAACAAGATTTCTTCCATGGAATCTGAGTTGTTTCATAAAGCTATCCATAGATGCAAACACAACTCGGCACATGACTGGTGCTAATTTCTCTCTTGCACAATAGGAGTTATAAAGTGCAAGAAAGAGCTCCCAGTCAAGCACAGAGTCACACACCTCAAAGACCAGCTTTATCAAACACAAACCTGCATGATTTCATTGTTAGACTCACCTAAATTGTAAGAAATGTAGTCCATGACAAGTAGAATAACCCAAGAATAGGAAACACTTGCTGACACCAGAAGGAATATAAGAATTGGTTTCATCTTCCCCACAAAATAATCTGCAAATCTAAATTGTAAAGAATATGCAAAGACCATTATTTTTACACAATATTAACAATTTTAGCATCTGTAATATTTTTAAAATAACTGTTTCACTCTAAACTGTCAATTAGCTTTTAGTGTGCACACTAGTAAATAACCACATATTTACGGCAGCCTTTTCTATATTTCTTTGTTTTTATTTCAATTTATGTCAACATCCATATATCTGGAGGGCCCCCCATATCTGTATCTTCAATTCAATAACAGGTTTGATGCAAGACATTTAGAAATCAATTTACACCTTTAATATTAACGGTAACCTTTTTCTTATTCCACAGACGGATGTTTGCAGCTCAGCAAACAAAGCGTTAAAAGCAGCCTCTGGTATTCCTTTGATTTGATTTGATCTAAAATGGTATTTATTAAGAATTTCACATAGCAACCTAAGGACTTCATTGTTTGAAACATACAATTTAACAAATACAGCAATGCAGTTCTCTCTTCTCTAACAAGTCAATTGTACACAAGTCCATGACATACATACTATTAAATACACAAAAAGAATATCTTAAATTGCATGACATTTTAATGTCATTCTTATAATCACAAGTTTCTTCTTCACACAATGATTGTCATCAGACCTAATTTTTATAAGTTTGTTTTATTTTGGGAGCTATAAAGACACAAGTTCTAACCTGCCGACGATCAATGCTCCCACCAATGCAGCTAAGTTGTTGTAGAAGCCCATCCATCCAACCGTACTCTGCAACATGATGAAAAACAATCTATTATTTCATGCTTCTATCTGGTATCAATTCTTCTCGCTGCATGCCCCGCCAAACTCCATGGCCCGTATTCCGATAGCGAGGTTTAACTTAACCCAGGTCTAAGTCTTTGTCATTTAGACTCTTGGTTTAATTTTTTAATAGCTTGGGTATAAATAACAATGGCTTAGTCCCGGGTTAAGTTAAACCTCGCTATCGGAATACGGGCCTATTTCTTTGAGTTTTTTTGTGTACTATATCCTGACCGGCTGATTTCATTCCCAGTTCTTCATTTCTATATCTAAATTCTGTTCTTTGCAACTCCAATCATAATTATCTCCATAACCCTCTCTGTTATTTTTTTTCTATCTTTTTGGTTCTCGTCAATGTTTCTGCTCCATATGAAAGCACAGGTTATTGAGATGCAAATATTGAATTTGTTTCTTTAGGCCAATTGGTAGCTTATCATGTCTGAAGATGAAGTTGAGTTTTCAAATCTGACCAACGTCAGTCTCCAAAACAGTGTCCATCACTGCAGGTCATTTGTGTATGGAAAAAAACTGTGATGTGCGTGTATCTTAGCCAAACAAAGATTAATTTCCAGCTTTGCAACCATGTTCCAAGGTTGTGTGATGGTAGGGAACTAGTTTGAAAGAACAAACCCTAGACTTTTGGTGTGTGAATGTGCAGAGCATGATACAGGGTATGCATTGTGTGACTACATCACACACACGCGCACAACAAAACCCAAGGGTCTGTTCTAGCAGATAAGTAGGGACCAGTAACCCGGATGATCACAAATCAAATACATTAATACACTGGAAACGAAGTGATTGGGACCATCATAAATATATTGTGATAGAGTAATCTTGTTATAGCAGAGTTACGAAACAATGGATTATAAAGAACTGGGACCAGATTTTTACCTCTTTATATCAGAAATTTTTTATATCAGATCTCTTTATACTGAGTTTCCACTGAATATGCAATACGATATGGGAGTGTGTAAACCTGGTAATACACAGCCCCCCCCCCTCCACTTACCACGGCAGGTCATTATATTGACGACTGCACATCACTTGGTACATAATGTATGATGTATTGAATGTAAGCTTTAATGAAATTAAGTGTTACCTGGCTTGCTTTATCTTTGAATATAAACACCATCTGAGTTGTCCATCCAATGGATCCGCTCTGGCTGATGGCAAACCCAAGACAGGGAATCCAGAACACCTTTTTTCTGTTATGAACAAAAAATCAGTTGTAGTTGCAATTGATCGCAAGTTGCAGTTGATCAAAATGTGCCTATTCAAATCAATGTTTCACGCGCATCTTGTTAAATGCGCAAACTATGCGCAAATGAAAATGCGTGTTACAATTTGCAAAGTTGCAGTTGGTTTGCAACTGATTTTGAACAACACCCCCTTAATTTGATGACCTTACACTTACATAGTGATATGGGAATGTACAAATCCAAGAGGTAGGAAATCGGGTCAGCTTAATTTTCATGCTAAAATTCACACTGACTAAAGTAATCTAGTAACATACGCTTCTGATATAAGTTAGGGATCACCATTAACCCTTCCTGCGCCGGCTATAGAATCCCCCGTGCGCCAGGCTAAATTGGGGCGAGTTAAACAGGGCATTCCTTTTTGTAGAACATTTTGAACTTGCTATATAATGCTATATTTCCGACAAGCTAATGTGAAAGCTTAATCCGTAATGAATTGACACAGGTCAGAAATTCACAATGTACGATCGTGAGCGTGGCGTAATCTATTGATTTTTGGAAAAGTAGTATTGTGCCGATCGGCACGCTTGGCGATCCATCGACTAATCCGATTTGATCCCTTGGCGACGGATGAGTTAAATGCTCATATAAATTCATAAATGTGGTTTCATATTTCTGGAAATACTCTTGAAGCAGCTGTCTTGCATTTTAGCATTCACATTAATCATATTCACACAGGGGTAATTTCACTTGTTGCAGGATGTCTCTTACATAGCTTCCCATCCTTTCACACATCAACCTATTACTCTTTCTTTAAATTAGCACATATATTCAAAGGTAATGTAAGGATATAATACACTCTCTGACAAATTCCCCATTTCTATTTCATCCTAATTTATGAAGAAAAAAAACATGCAAAATGTTGCATAGGAGTGAAAACATATCAGTTATAATGTTTTCAAACTATCTCTAGGAAAAGCATTAAAATTCTCTTTCACCAGGCATGGTGTATACATACTTAGCAAGAGCAAGTAGCCCGCTTTTAGTATCTTCTCTCGCTGAACTTGCTGACGCAGTAGGGGGGAGGGCTGGCTTTGCAGGAAAACGGATCAAGACGACTATTAACATGAAAACACTTGCTCCAAACTCTGTCAGAATATAAGACATATGAAAAAAATATACCAATTAATATCTATTTTCATGGATTTTAGGTATGAAAACTGATTAAATCAATAAATTTGAAGATTCATAATTCATTCATTCATTAAATTGTAGTTTAACATGGAAAGTAAAAGAAATTATAAATATGTATACATCACAAGGTAACCCTTTCAGCATGATGACTTGGTACTGTAATATTACCAGTTATCACTTGATGTGGTCTCATTCTTCAATCTCATTGGTCAATTTGTGATTCTAACCAAGTGATATGGTACCGTATCACTTGAAAACGCGCATATATAAGAGCGTGTGTAACAATTGGCCACGTGCATACAAGCGCACACCAGTACCACGTGATATTTCCCGTGATATTTCCCGTATTACGTGAACAAGCAGTGTGTAACTAATATTACACTCCATGGATCAACATTAGACACAATACAAATTTTCATGGACTACCACTCGCCTCTGAACACTCCTGTCCCAAATATCCCACATTTTCTTGGACAACTAACCATAACATACTGATAACAATAATGTGTTCTTATATTGCGCTAAACGAATAACCAACATAACCAACTAAAGATTTTACATTTATTTATTATTACCCCGCCACTGGATTCATACATAAAGCTAGTCGCCTGTAAGGTAAGAATGCACTGCTAAACCAACCAAAAAAATTGTTTGCTACCAGTACCCAAACAGCACTTGGGTAAGAGTGGCTTGTGTGGATACATTTCTTGCCATAGGAAATTGTTGCAGATGGGAATTGAACCTGGGATGCTGGGTTTGAAGTTATAGGAGTTAGTTGGTTTGAAAATTAAATCTTTCCAATCAAAATGACAGTATAAAATAAAATACAGAAATAAAATGAAAATAAATCTTTAACTTACGAATATACAGCAGCAATCTAATCTGCTCAATATATATATGGTAGTCATCAGCTATGAAAACAATCACAGAAAGACATGCATGTAAAAAACTTTCCGAATTCATGTGTCCTTTTCTATTATGATAAACCATCAAGTTAAACATTACAATTATTTATATAAAATAGTAACCAGCGGGGTGTTTCACCACGCTAAGGAGGACTGATATCTATTCTTGTGTTGAATATACATAACATTATGAATCATTACGCACAAGAATGGATACCAGACATTCTAAAAGTTTTTCTTATCTTGGTGGAACACCATCCAGGTTAGAAATGCAGAGAATGATTCACTTTTCTT
>BQKZ01007239.1:21522-38600 GCA_036244855.1 Temnopleurus reevesii | reverse complement strand
CTTACACAACTGATCCATGCACTGCCCTTGGTGTCCCATACGCTTCTCCATGTTGTTCATTCGACTCTCAAAGCGAGCCTTGGACATGTCTATTTCATGTAGCAGTCTCTCTTTTGTAGCTTCCACCTGGTTCTCTAGTTTCTTGATGTATGGTGTACAGTTGCAGTGCACTGGCATGGGGACCTGCATGAGAGAAAATACAATAAATGAGTCATCAAATTTCAGTTTATTCTAAATGTTTTGAACAATTTATTTTCACATTGTGGTCATATTTTTGAGAATAATAATAATAATTTGCTACGCAGGGCAGGAGGCGAGAACATTTTGAATGAAAAAAATCTGTAAGATCAAGGAACTTACTGAATTGCTGGAAAGAGCAATAGCTTTGGATAAAAAATTTATATAGAGGAACCAGGTCACCAGCTTATAAAATCCTTATTACTTAATCACATTTATTTTCTAATTAGTTTAAAAGCAAAATCACATAACTACAAATATACAATAGAAATATTCAAGTTGCATGTCTGTTAGTTTGTCAATTTGTCACAACTGGGATAAGGCTGAATGCTATAAACCATACAGCATCACAAAACGTAATAATCCTTACATGGAGTATCTTGCCAGTCTTATCCTTGAAGAGTTGCGTCCTGAAATGGGGGTTCCCCTGTTCGCCATGATGGGGATTTCCCATTTCTCTACCAAGCTGGATCTGCTCTTGGAGTCTCTGCTCTGATTGTAAGCTCTTCTTCATCTCCTCTCGCACAAACAGATTCTGCCCGTGGTTAGGACTGTCATCTCTCCTCTGAACAAAATTAAATGATAAAATGGAAAGAAATGTAACACTTTTGAAGAATGCAATAAAGAATTAAGATAATTCATCCCCTTTCTCTCTCACTCTCTCCGTCATTCTGTATGTATGTCTATTCTCCTTCTTCATTTCCATGTCTTCCGTCTGTCAATTCCTTTTTATCTTTTGTTGCCTTTCCCTTGCTTCTTCCAGAAGAGCTCCTGTCCACTCATCCCATCTCCATCCTTTCTCTACCCTAAAATTTCACTGGTATCAATCTTAAATTGTATCTTATCTTCTTTTTCTTTACATTCCCTGAGTTAATTCTAGACGGGTGTCTGTCTGTTCATTCCATCTATTCTCCCTAAGACCATATTCCTTCTTGGTACATCACACATCCTTCTAACCAGAACCATCCACATATCAATGACATGTCCCTTCATTATGTTAGCTTTGGGAACCTAAAGTTATATTCCTACATTACCTATCTTCTTCTATGCCCTCATTCGGTTACTTCAAGATCTGTGGCTGCCTGCCTTTTCCATCTTCTCTCCCAAAGACCTTAACACCAACATTTTCTGGTATATCACACCTAAAACCATAACCATACCTGCATCCCATGGATGCTGCTTCATTGCATTATCTATGGCAATCTTAACCTTCACTCTTACCTTATCTTTCTTCTTCTTTGACTTTCCCTTGCTGCTACCGGATGAATGCCTCTCTGCTCCTCCCATCTCTCTACGACCTCTGACTCTCAGGCCACCTTGACCACCATCCATATCATCATCATCCCCTCTCTGACAACGAAAGACACAACAATACAAAAAATGGTGGTTCATGAACTACAAGTCTCTTCCTATTTCATAATGCATTACATCATGCAATATTACTTTGTCATAGTTGATACATATATTGCACACATACAATGTTCATATATTGTGTTTTTATAATGTTGGACCCCTTCGAAGAACAGTTCTCTTGCTGAAAGGGTGATCCACCCAGGAGTGGGAAATCATAAATAAATAAATAACAATTCAAATAAAGGTTGACAAAATGTGTCATTAATTTACATTGTAAAATCCGTTTTAGGAATTATCTCAGATGTTTTCGAAAACAAGCAGGATGATTTTTCAAAAGGTTAATGATAAACTGCCGTCATTTTGGTAGATCAGATATCCCTTAACGTATTGTGAAATGAGCGACTACAAATATTTTTCACATTTATCTATGATTGTTATCTCACTCTAATTCTCTAAGAGGATGCAGCAGGTTGTATCAGATCTACCCAGCATTTAAATATACACCAGAAATCGGAGCTTGTATGATTACCTGAAAGCCACGCAGGTACATGTACTTTCTAAACAGGAATTTTAATTACAGAATTTCATCAAAATTAATAGTAGATTTGGCCTCAATGAGAAATATGAATGAAAAATGTGTCATTTTGGAAGAAAAAAACTGCTCTAAAAAAACCCCAAGTGTTTACAAGTGACCTACCCAGTCGTCATGCTTGCGTTTGTGTTTGTCATTGTGTGAGCTGTCACTATGATGATGAAAAGATGCATCTCCGAAACCATCCATTTTACCGCCATCTTTCTTCTTGTTCCGAGAGAAAAATGAGAGCTTCNATGTGAGTCACGATATGCCTTCGACATGGCTGAATAAAAGAACGAAAAACATAATCTATCTGTGTGTGTATATTGTGATCAGTGTATCCGTTAGTTGTCTTTTGCCAGACCAGGGCCCGTAGCATAAATATTTTCAATCAGTCGTACAATTAATATAAATCGCAAGTGTATGACAAGTTATGTACTATATTTTGCGATTGATTGTAGACTTGGTTTATGACACAGGACCCGGAACGGTGTTAACTTTAAGAAAGATTCGAGTACGTTAACAAGTGTAGGACGCAAAAAAAAAATGATTATTGACCATTCAGCACAGCACAGTCGTTCTTAAAGTCGTTCGCAACTTGGTGAAACACCGCCCAGGAAAGCTATCCCGGGATATCGACCCGGGAACAATGCACAACCCGGGACAACTCCTCCGGATAATTATCCCGGACATCTGCTCCTGACGACAACCCCACTTATATTAGGACGATTCCCCCATCCAAAGACAATTCCACCTGAGAACTAAACATCTTACCCTAAAATTTTTCTCCATGGGAGAATTGTCCTCAGGGTTCGTCCTAAATGGGGGCTCTGCCATTCAACTCTGCAAAAATGTACAACGCTATCTCCCTCTCCTCGTCCAACTTTTGAGTACTTTCCTTCTCTCCCTCTGCTTTCCTTTATCTTTCTCATTCTCTTTCTGTCTGGCCCCCTCTCTCTCCTTTCCCAATTTCGTCTCTGAACATAAAACAAATGATATGTGTGGAGAGACGAAAGTGGGAAAGGAGAGAGTGATGACATAGAGGGGGCCAGACAGAAAGAGAGTGAGAAAGAGAAAGGAAATTATTACATTTTCTCATTCTCTCTTCCTTACTTTATAAGCTAGTCCACCTCTTCTGTCTCCGTCTGTCTCTCTCTCTCTAAATCAATTTCTCTCCCTCCCCTCTCCCTCCCTCTATAAATCAATTTATATCTCTCTCTTTCTTCCTCCCTCTCTCTCTGCTCCTCACCCTCTATCTAATTCGTCTTTTCATCCCCCTGTCCTCTCCCACACTCTTCATTTTCTCTAAACTCCAGGCAGTCCAAAGGGGTATTGCTAAAATGATGCAATTAATCGCAAGTCAAATGCAAATTGAAATGCACATTTTCTTTCGCACCCTTTCTGTACATTAGACAGAAACATTGAAACAATGGATTTGATTGGCACTTGCCGATGAACTGTAAATTGACATTGTTCACATTTTTCTAGCAACGCCCCATAAGACTCTTAGCCCTCAATACATTTCACTAAATTTCCAGCATTTCCTTAATCCTCCAGCATTTCACCTTAAATAAAAATAGAAAGTAAATCTTTTCATTGTCAATGTCATTTAATAATATATCTTATGTATAAATATATACAAAAATTGTCATAAATATGAAATCACACGAATACAAATGGTTTATAGTACTAATGTAATGTAATGAGTACTAGAACATTGAAAGATACAATGAATGGAAAGAGATACAAAGGCTTGAATACAATGTGGCACAACATATGCGACAGAATGATATCAATGAAATATTTGATTATTAGAAAACTTAGCTTATTTTGCATTATAAAATATGTTACAGCGTAACAGAATGAAGTTGACTGTACGGTGGAATTTCGTTTTTAACAAGACACTGATAGGAAGAATTCCATTTAAAGTCTACCATCTTTATTCTCCTTCTTTGTATTCTACCCAATCACAACAAGTGTTTAATACAATTAAATCAATTCCTTGAGACAAAGACTCCTGGAAGTATAATCTGCTTTTGATAGCATATTCTTCTTAGCCTGGGATTTATATTGTATTGATTGATTAAAAAACACTTCACACTAATAAAAATTTGGTCCAGTATTTTGAAAGACTTCATGCATAAATGTATTATGCCAATAAATTCTGCGAATTTCATTTCTTTCTCATGCAAATTAATAGAAAACCGATGCAAAAATGAAATGCACAGGACTGGCATTTTGTCTAGTGAATAAGTATAGTTCATGGTACTGATTTTAGCATACATTGAATAAGAATTGAAACACTTGAAATGAAACATCTACTAGAACACTCTTAAGTTTTATGGTAGATGTTTCATGCGATAGTGTAACAAACACAGAATGTACAGCATATATGTAAAGAACACCTTAGCCATGTTGTATTAAAATTGAAAAAGACAACTTTTCCATCAATGTAAATTCAGTAAAATATTTAATGCTGATTGGTTGTTGGGCTATGAAAGTCAAACTTTTTTTTGCAATGAAACGTAGATTACTATTATAATTATTTGCTCCATTCTTAAAAAAAATAACCATTGATACAATGTGCAGTATTGCTGCGATATCACCAATGAATGGCACTATGAAGAAGTGTACACCTGAAAATACATTCAGTATTAAATATATATTTTACATTAGCATTACTCTAAAAGACAATTCTACATAAGAAAACCATAACATTTTTAATGAACAGCTGTAGGGTTGTTGCTAAAAAGTTGTGATCAATGGAAAATCAGTTGCTAATAGAGATAAGCACTTTAATTTGTGCACAATATGTATTTTCAACAAGATACAAATGAAACAATGATTTTTATTAGCGCTTGCCTAACACCTGCGACTTGCAAATGATTGCAACTTTCTAACAACCCCTCTACGCCTCTCATCACTCTTGGGATCGACACCCTTTCAAAATGTAGTATTTTATTTTCACTGACAAGTGAATAACAAAAATTTTCTGCTGTAATTCTACTGGTGATATTTCTTCTTGCAGTCTACTACGTGGACGGAGTAAAAGAAAAAAGACAACTTTTCCTTTTGCCATGTGTTGGCACTTGCATCATATAACAATGTAAATACTGTACATTATATATGTTTTAATAAAAGACCATCAAGACTGTGTACAAGATAATTTGCAAGAATGATATGATTGTTATTTGCTATCTAAGTGGTATAAATTGCTCGGACTTCTAAAAATGACCTTTAAAAGTATTAAAAAACCAATTCAAATGAGTTTGCACTAAAGTTGTGCGGCTGATTTTCAGATTACTTTCTGACAATAAATCTTGAAAGACCATGTTCATACATTAGATCCAGAAGACATTATATGGAATAAAATATTAAAAAACACACCTTTTTTACAATTAAAATGTGAATATGATTATCAAAGGCAAGATAGAATGGTTAATCAGATCAATTTCAAGTCCTGTTAAGACACAGTGTACTATTATTCTCTGTATATCATAAAACATTAACAACTTGTATCAAAGCTTCATGATGAGAAATAGTAAATCCAACAAATTACCACCTAAAAATCATCATAATTGATTAAAATATTACATTTTAGAACTTGAAGGTACAGTATCACAGCAATGTTGGTCATAACCCAAAATAAGTGCCAACAAACCTGAGAAAAAAGTTAAGACCTTTTTCTCTGTCTTTTTTTAAAAAGTTTTAAGAGAATAGAGTTATTTAGAAGCTAACTCATGAATTAGGCACCATGATTCTCATTAACACTACAAAAATTACATCAAACATTTCTGCTGAAACAATAGAAGACCTTCAGAGAATATGTAATAATACATACAAATGTATGGCCCATCATATGACCAACAAGAATGGTAAATCTTTTGCCTTATATATGGGTTGGATTTTGCTGTACAGTGAAACCTCAGTATATAGAGATCTGATATAAAGACATTCCTGATATAAAGAGGTGAGAAATATGGTCCCAGCTAATTATATCTTGGCTTTTATTAAACTCTGCCACGAAGAGAAGATGGCAGATATGACGGTCCCATTACATGGTTGTATGACGTTTCCACCGTACCGTGATGAGTATTTCGATCTTCTCAATGACGGACACCCCTGTCAGAGTTATAATACACAGAAAGGCCTGCAGATCTTGATACCCCAAAGGAAATTGACCAACCTTCACAAATCCCACAGCTATGTTGTGATACATCCCCTGCATCCATAATTGTATGTAAATGACCACCCAATGATTGGTGTGTAAAGTAAAATCCACCCTCTCTGTGTTGGTAAGGTTTGATACATAATCCAAACACAAACATCCCACCTGAAACCCTAATCAACTTCAAGACATATCTACCATTTTAATTTTTCAATGATTTGTTTCAAACAATGCAAAATCTAAGATGTAAAATACTCCAGGTTACATGGTATTGACAAATTTTGAATACTGCAAGGTTATTACTTATTTGAAACAAACATGATCAAGATTAAAAATGCTAAGCAATACAAAATTTGCTAACCGGTGAAAACTTACAGGATGATTTCCCTAGTGTATTTCAACTTCTGCTCTGGAGCAGCAGTCCTATTGAAACTTTCCACAGTACTGATAAGATTAGCCCCACTATTGGCACCATTACTTACAAATCCTGTACCACTTCTCCGATCAACCACCATGGGTGCTCTACCACCAGGGGTGCCATGACTTGAGTTGCCGGTGCCACCTGTCCGTGTGTCTTGTGTTGGTTTGATTGCTGAAGACACATTGCCACTGCTTGGTTCGCTTGTTCTAACAGGATGCCCAGGATTGATTCTAAAAGTACCATTACTAACACGATCATCAGTGGAAGTCCTATTGGAGTGAGAGGAAGAAGTATGTTGGGCACCTTTAGTACTGTCATGGGTACCGCCAGTCCAATAGAAATTATCATGCGGTGCACTGTAGGTACCTTTGGTTCCTGTGCTGGAACCTGCGTTGGAATGACTACCGCGGCCATTGAATGTTCTATATGTATTTGCTGAGACTGCAGCATGTTCACCCGATGATGATGATGAGGAGTTTGGTGCAGCATTATTGTTCTTGTTTGCCGGTGCAGTTTGCCGGTTGAAGGTGTCTGCATGCGGTTGACTGGTTCTTGTGATGGCAAACATGGCACCATTGCTTCCCGTCCTCCCTTGGACAACGGAATACCCAGGTGGCAGAGACTGCTGGGGCGGTTGACTCTTTAATGGATTGTAAAGCGCATCAGAGCTCTTGGTTGTGGTATTGTTTGAGTTACTAGACAAGCCTTGGCTTGATAAACCTCGGACAGCACCAAGGGACGGTGTAACACCAAGGCGACTAGCTGCCGACTTAGAGGGTGCAGATGAATACCTCATGTTTCCTGTGTTTGTAACATCACCTGATTGACTTGCATTGCCTATTCTCTTTTGATTTGATGGCGAACTTGTTCTACCTTGATGCCGAGAACTTGAATTATGATCATTCACGTTTTGGTCCGTTCGTTTAGCAAGTGGATCTACGTTTGATTGTGTTTGATGTGAGTTGGTGTTTGTATTATTCACATGCTTTAGATATTGATCAGAAACCCTTTTTCTACCACCTGTTGGAGCACCATTTGAAGTTCTAACATATGGAGGCGGGGCCTCGTTGTGTGGTGCTTTCCTGGTGTCTGACTTTGTAACCGTAAAGATTTCAGGAGGTTGGCTGGAAATAACTGACGATGAGCGAGGATTATAAGTACCCTGATACGACTGTCCACTATTAGGGCTGATGATGTTGTATTTGATTGGGGAGGAATTCGTAAGAGATGTTGCCTCTCCGGACGAGATACCGGATGAAGTGCTGTGGGCTTTCCCGGAGTCTGTTGGGGATGGGTTATCGCTCGAGGGCTGCTCTGTGCTAGGTGTGGCTACCCTCTGCGTATCATACGACACAAGCGTTGATGATGTTGATATGGGTTGAGATGCAGTGGAAGTTGGCGAGACAGGTGGGCTGAAGGGAGGTGTGTAGGTGGAGTCTACACGTAAATCGGTTGGGGGCGGTTGAGTAGTGACTGGATTGCGGGGGCGCACCTGGGCCTGCAGAGGAGGTGGTGGTCTAGCATTCACTGTAAGGGCCTGATAGGCAATCAGATCTGCTCTTATAGGGCCACGGGACCTTCTATCTGAAGATAGACTAGACCCCTTCAAGGTGTGGAGACCGGAATCTCTAGTGGACGAGGAAGCACCACTGATTGACTTCGGTTTGTAGGAGACGGTTTCCAGCGATTGCTGCGATGCAGTTTCTGATTCTGACGATTCGGAAGAGTCAGTATCATCAGTCTCTTGAGATGGAAAGACAAAATCGGTTGGAAGGGAGCTTTGAGATTCAGCTGCAGGAGATCGTTCATGGGTGGCTACGAGTGGAGGGCGGTAGGTGCCATCAACCATGCTCAAGGGAGTGCCACTATTGCTACTGCTACCACTGGGATGATCTTCATCACTTACTGCTAACCTGAAGCTACCACTTCTGGATGCCTTTGGAATAGCACCAGACTTGGCGTAGTTCTTGGCCCTCGCAGTTTCTGTCTTCTTGTAGTGATGAGGTGACTGTTCACTGGGTTGCCTAGAAGATGGGGAATATTCCTCAATACGGCTATTCTTCCTGACATTAGTGTTCTCCACCTCCTCCTCATCTTCACTTTCTTCCTCGCTATCTTCATCACTCTCACTATCATCATCATCCTCCTGCTCGAGATCACAATCACTCACATTCCCCAGTGATCTCGACCTCTTCCGATGCGTGATGACATCGCGACCGTTCAACCGGTAGAACCCTGCACGAGGACGCCCCCTCCTAGCAGCGGACACACTCTGTAAGGCTGCATCATCCATTGTCCGACTCAGCTGCTCATGCAAGGGTTGTATCCTCGATTCAAACCAGTGCCTGAGTTCTCTCCTGAGAACATCCGTCCTCGCATCATGCTCCTCAGACCAAGCCTTTCTCTCCTCTTTGGCCCTCTTATCTATCCTATGAATACAGTCCGTTCTCTCTGCAGCTATGCGTTCCTTACACAACTGATCCATGCACTGCGCTTGGTGTCCCATACGCTTCTCCATGTTGTTCATTCGACTCTCAAAGCGAGCCTTGGACATGTCGATTTCATGTAGCAGTCTCTCTTTTGTAGCTTCCACCTGGTTCTCTAGTTTCTTGATGTACGGTGTACAGTTGCAGTGCACTGGCATGGGGACCTGCATGAGAGAAAATAAAATAAATGAGTCATCAAAGTTCAGTTTATTCTAAATGCTTTGAACAATTTATTTTCACATTGTGGTCATATTTTTGAGATTAATAATAATAATTTGCTACGCAGAGCAGGAGGCGAGAACATTTTGAATGAAAAAAATTTATAAGATCAAGGATCTTACAGAATTGCTTGAAAGATTCATTCATTCATTCATTCAAATACGTTTATTCAATTTCGTTAAAGAGCTATAGCTTTGGATGAAAAATTTATATAGAGGAACCAGGTCACCAGCTTATAAAATCCTTCTTACTTAATCACATTTATTTTCTAATTAGCTTAAAAGAAAAATCACGTAACTCCAAATATACAATAGAAATATTCAAGTTGCATGTCTGGTAGTTTGTCAATTTGTCAAAACAACTGGGATAAGGCTGAATGCTATAAACCATACAGTATCACACAACGTAATAATCCTTACATGGAGTATCTTGCCAGTCTTATCCTTGAAGAGTTGCGTCCTGAAATGGGGGTTCCCCTGTTCGCCATGATGGGGATTTCCCATTTCTCTACCAAGCTGGATCTGCTCTTGTAGTCTCTGCTCTGATTGTAAGCTCTTCTTCATCTCCTCTCGCACAAACAGATTCTGCCCGTGGTTAGGACTGTCATCTCTCCTCTGAACAAAAATAAATGATAAAATGGAAAGAAATGTAACACTTTTGAAGAATGAAATAAAGAGTTGAGATATTTAGCTTCATATTATATTCATTCCCTTTCTCTCTCACTCTCTCCGTCATTCTGTATGTCTGTCTTTTCTCCTTCTTCATTTCCATGTCTTCCGTCTGTCAATTCCTTTTTATCTTTTGTTGCCTTTCCCTTGTTTCTTCCAGAAGAGCTCCTGTCCACTCATCCCATCTCCATCCTTTCTCTACCCTAAAATTTCACTGGTATCAATCTTAAATTGTATCTTATCTTCTTTTTCTTTACATTCCCTAAGTTAATTCTAGATGGGTGTCTGTCTGCTCATTCCATCTATTCTCCCTAAGACTATATTCCTTCTTGGTAGATCACACATCCTTCTAACCAGAACCATCCACATATCAATGACATGTTACTTCCTAATGCTAGCTTTGGAGACCTAAATTTATATTCCTACCTAACTTCTGTGCATCTAACTTCTATACACTGATGATGGCAATACAAATTGTGACTGCGGTGCTGTGCAAACTATGCAACACCTTCTTCAATGTCTGAATCTACCAGAACAGTGCAGCAAAGACGACCTGATGGTTGCAAATAGAAGGGGCCTACAATGTAAAACCTCTAATAGACGTGACTTTGTGTAGATGTTGGACTCGAAAGGAAGAAGGACTTCTATGCCTTCATTCTGTTTCTTCTAGATGTGTGGCTGCCTGCCTTTTCCATCTTCTCTTCCAAAGACCCGAACAACAACATTTCCTGGTATATCACATCTATTTCTAACCATAACAATACCTGCATCCCATGGATGCTGCTTCATTGCATTATCTATGGCAATCTTAACCTTCACTCTTACCTTATCTTTCTTCTTCTTTGACTTTCCCTTGCTGCTACCGGATGAATGCCTCTCTGCTCCTCCCATCTCTCTACGACCTCTGACTCTCAGGCCACCTTGACCACCATCCATATCATCATCATCCCCTCTCTGACAACGAAAGACACAACAATACAAAAAATGGTGGTTCATGAACTACAAGTCTCTTCCTATTTCATAATGCATTACATCATGCAATATTACTTTGTCATAGTTGATACATATATTGCACACATACAATGTTCATATATTGTGTTTTTATAATGTTGGACCCCTTCGAAGAACAGTTCTCTTGCTGAAAGGGTGATCCACCCAGGAGTGGGAAATCATAAATAAATAAATAACAATTCAAATAAAGGTTGACAAAATGTGTCATTAATTTACATTGTAAAATCCGTTTTAGGAATTATCTCAGATGTTTTCGAAAACAAGCAGGATGATTTTTCAAAAGGTTAATGATAAACTGCCGTCATTTTGGTAGATCAGATATCCCTTAACGTATTGTGAAATGAGCGACTACAAATATTTTTCACATTTATCTATGATTGTTATCTCACTCTAATTCTCTAAGAGGATGCAGCAGGTTGTATCAGATCTACCCAGCATTTAAATATACACCAGAAATCGGAGCTTGTATGATTACCTGAAAGCCACGCAGGTACATGTACTTTCTAAACAGGAATTTTAATTACAGAATTTCATCAAAATTAATAGTAGATTTGGCCTCAATGAGAAATATGAATGAAAAATGTGTCATTTTGGAAGAAAAAAACTGCTCTAAAAAAACCCCAAGTGTTTACAAGTGACCTACCCAGTCGTCATGCTTGCGTTTGTGTTTGTCATTGTGTGAGCTGTCACTATGGTGATGAAAAGATGCATCTCCGAAACCATCCATTTTACCGCCATCTTTCTTCTTGTTCCGAGAGAAAAATGAGAGCTTCCCTTTCTTCATCTGCAAATTGGCAATAAAGACATATTGTTATGTAATCATTGCTTCAGCATTTTTCTTCAGATCTTTTTTTTCTTCTTCTTTATCATCATCATCATCATCATCATCATCATCATCATCATCATCATCATCATCATCATCATCATCATCATCATCATTATAATCATGGTCATCATCACAACCGTCACCATAATCATCATGCATCCATTTATTTATCCATTCATACATCTAGCCATTTCCCCATTCACCCCACAACAGTCCCAATACTTCCAGAACTTACACTTCTGCACTTGGATTAATTAATCTACATATTTGAATGTTAAAAAGACTGTCATGCTATGGTCAATACATTTCCCTTATAAACTATTAAAAATAAGCAATAACTCTATTACGGGAATCAAGTTTTATGCCTATTGAAAGAATTTTTTAAATGAGTGAAAAAGTAGACCTGAAAATTCATAAACAAAAACATTTTCTACTTCGAAGAGCAAACAAAGCTTACCCGATGTGCCCCAATGATGACAAGTGCAACATCACGATGGTCGTTCTGTCGGGCAAGATCCAGGGCCGTCTGATTGCTCTGAATAAAAAATAAAAAAATTAATGAAGTCTTGCATAATCTGTCTTACATCGATACATAAAACTGTAATTTGGGAAAATGAAGAGTTCACCCTTGTGAAAGAAATATGCTTGCATACTGAAATAAATGGATTGTTTACTGGACAAAAAGAAGAGTAAAATTACAGTAGCATTCTTTAGCTGTGTGTAATATGAAAATATGAATTTATTCAAGTTTCTTAGGTTTACTCACTAAACCATCACAAAATTTCCCGCTAATTCTTCCATCAATATTGCCGCTATCCTATCAATGCACGTTTGTACAATTTTAATGCTAATCCAATCTGTATTTGATACTTGACATTGACATACAAAAAACACTAGAAGACACATGAGTTCTATAAAACAAAAAATAGCAAATAATGCGTCCAGAAGCATAAAAAAGTTTTGAAATTCAGGTTCTTCATGAATTCTAACGTAGAATCCATATTTCTTTAAAAAATATGATTTGAATTTTTTGCAAAGATGTCAAACCACAAAAAAGAGGAATTTCCCTTAGATGACAAGAAAATTTCCAAACATTGGACTACAAATGCATCCACAAATATCCCCAATTTCCAAAAATCAGGAAATTTCCCAAGAGTGACATCTCTGTCTTTGCTACCTTGTATGATATAAAATATTTGAGACATCATCATTACGAAGTTTTCTAACCTTATTGCGCACTTTGACCTCACACTGTGATTCTAGTAGAAGTCTTGTAATCTTCTGCTTCCCCTGACCGGCTGCAAGGTGTAGAGGAGTGTTACCATCCTAAATGGCAAATCAAATAAATGAATAAATTAATGAATGAATCAATGAATATGTATTCTAGTAGAAGCCTCGTAATCTTCTGCTTCCCCTGACCGGCTGCAAGGTGTAGAGGAGTGTTACCATCCTAAATGGCAAAATAAATAAAAATTGAATAGACAAATAAATGAATGAATTAATAAAAGTATATGTGGAGGCGCCGTGGAGTAGTGGTCACGACTCTCGCCTTTCAAACGAGTCCCACCCATGGCGTTAATTTCCTTCAGCAAGAAATTCATCCATATTATTCTGCACTCAACCCAGGTGAGGTGAATGGGTACCTGGTAGGAATACTTATTCCTTGAAACACCTAGTGCGCTGGTGGCTGCCGGGCTAAAGCCAGGGTAATAATGCTGCAATTGTAGAGCGCATCGGGAATTCTCATGAATNCCTAAATGGCAAAATAAATAAATGAATAAATTAATGAATGAATCAATGAATATGTATTCTAGAAGAAGCCTCGTAATCTTCTGCTTCCCCTGTCCGGCTGCAAGGTGTAGAGGAGTGTTACCATCCTAAATGGCAAAATAAATAAATGAATAAATTAATGAATGAATCAATGTATTCTAGTAGAAGCCTTGTTATCTTCTGCTTCCCCTGTCCGGCTGCAAGGTGCAGAGGAGTGTTACTATCCTAAATGCCAAAATAAATGAATGAATAAATTAATGAGTGAATCAATGAATATGTATTCTAGTAGAAGTCTTGTAATCTTCTGCTTCCCCTGTCCGGCTGCAAGGTGTAGAGGTGTGTTACCATCCTAAATGGTAAATTTAAAAAAAATTAAATAGACAAATAAATGAATGAATTAATAAAAGTATATGTGGAGGCGCGGTGGAGTAGTGGTCATGATATTCGAAGGTCGTAGGTTCGAGTCCCATCTATGGCGTTAAATTCCTTCAGCAAGAAATTCATCCATATTGTTCTGCACTCAACCCAGGTGAGGTGAATGGGTACCTGGTAGGAATATTTATTCCTTGAAACACCTAGTGCGCTGGTGGCTGCCGGGCTAAAGCCAGGGTAATAATGCTGCAATTGTAGAGCGCATTGGGAATTCTCATGAATTGATAAGCGCTACATAAAAGCCATTCATTATTATTATTATATAAAAATAAATTCAGGAATTAATCAATTAGTCAGTCAATTAACCAGTAAATAGATAGAAAAAAATGAATGAAAAAGAATGAACCAACCAGTCAATTAACAAATTAATATATGATTTTTAAAAAAAGATTTAAAAATTTGTCAATCAATAAATCAACAGGTATATAATGGAGTCATTTGCTTGTGAAAAAGTGCAGATATTGAACATTTGACATTCCAGACAAATTTACACGATGTACAATTACAAAGCAACAATGATGAAAAGGGTTCAAAATCTTTTTGCATTCCTTAGGCAGTGAAAAATTACTATGTAAAATGCCACACAAGCATTTCGGGAATATTCCTATTCTCATTTTGGAAACCACAAGAGGCAACTATCCCCACGGTAACACAACTTGAAAATGGGTATCCAGAAATACTGCAAATATACCCTATCATCAAAGCTGAAGCTAAACTTTAACCAAAATGTCATTGTGATATTGTAGAATTGTAAAATATCAGAAGAACAAAATCATAATTGTGTAGTCCCTTACCCTGTTTTTCATGTTGACGTCACACTCTGCACTGATGAGTATCCTCGCACATGTGATATGACCATAGACACAAGCAATGTGAAGAGGTGTTTCTCCAGCCTGCAGCAAAGTAAAACGAAATTACAGTCAGACCTCGTAATATAGAACACTGGAGTATCAATCTCTTGCCATAAAAGTTGATTTGGGGGTCATAAATCTTAGTTTTCTATTGAATTTATGCCTTGGTATGACTAGGTTTCAATATGAAGAGGAGATTTTACCAGTCCCAAGGACCTTGTTATATCACAGTTCAACTGCAGTTGTAAATTTCCAAGTCAAAGCAGCCTAAGGAACGAATGAGAAGGAACTGAGAGGTGAGGACTAATGTGCTCATAGTGAACAGAGAAAATTGATAAAATAGAAAATTATTTTTAATTCAGCGGCAAATCCAGGAGTGGGCCTGTAAAGTTCACACCACCCTCACCCCTTTGGTAATACGCAAATCTCATTAGAAACCATCATCCCCCCACCATTATCTTTTCTTGTACAAGTCCTACTATTGTAAAAAAAAAACATGAGCGGTCATGAAAACAACACAGACATGCAAACCCATTTCTTTTTGTATTTCTTCTTTCCATCCTTTTATCCCCCACTCTCCCTTTCACTTTTTTATCACTAGCTTCAGAGTAGCTCTTCCAAATGTTGCCATACCTTGTTTTTGACATTAGGTTGTGAGCCAGCTTTGAGTAGTATTCTAGTGCTCTGATTGTGCCCATTCTGACATGCCAGGTGGAGAGGCTCTTGTCCATTCTGTAGATTGAGAACATAGAAAACATCACAGATTCATGGGCAGCAAGACGGTTGCATAATAGTTTTAGGATACATGAATGAATTAGTGGCAAATTGATACTGATTTGAAAGCTATAATTTCTTAGTATAAACCTCAAATATGTATAAACAAAAAGTTTGTGTTGGGAAAATTACAAAAGCTTCATAATGGTTAGGAATATGGTGTTTTCGATTTCAGTCAACTGTGACGAAGGGCACGTCGACCGGAAGTAGTACGTCATAGCTTTGCGCATCTGTTTATTGTTACGTCACAGGTTGTAGATCACGTAACAATAAACATACACGCAAAACTATGTCGTACTACTTCCGGGCGACTGTGACTGTGACAAATAAAATCGAAACCTCTATAGCGTCTGAGCATTCATAACAGTTTGAGTGAATGGGGGTGGTTACTGAGGGGATGTGTTATGTCAAACAAATTATACAAAATAAAGAAAATATAAATAATTTGATTACAATAATGAAACAATTATATATTAAATAAAATAAATATTTGACAACAAAATACCTAATTATTTTCTAAGCAAGGAATCAAGTTATGAACCTACAGTATGAATATTCTAAACAAACGCAAACTTATAGATTTTATAAAATAAATACAATAAATATACAAAGACATAGATGGATATATTTTTTAAAGAACGGATTGTGATGCCAGTGGTGGAGGAGTTGGATGTTACATTAAAAACACAATTTCATATAACAGAAGAAAAACATAATTTCATATAACAGAAGAAAAAACACAATTTCATATAACAGAAGAATTGATCTTGAAAAGGAATGCCTAGAGGTTTTATGGAGAGAGGTCAAATTTAAATTTACCTTGTTACTGATGTGGACATTAGCCTTTCCAATCTTAGTGAGGACATCCAATGACTGGCTGAAACCGTTCCATGCCCCCTCATGCAAGCATGTGTTACCATTCTGTCAAAGAGAAAACAAACGCATCAAAACATTATTTTCTTGGTAAAACTTTACGATTGTCGTGAGGACATCCAAGGACTGGCTGAATCCGTTCCATGCTCCCTCATGCAAGCATGTGTTACCATTCTGTCAAAGAGAAAAGAAACACATCAAAACATTACTTTCTTGGTATAACTTTACGATTTTCGTGAGAACATCCAAGGACTGGCTGAAACCGTTCCATGCTCCCTCATGAAGGAATGTATTCCCATTGTGTCAAAGTAAAAAGACACACATTAATACATTACTTTCTTGGTAAAACTTTATGACATGGCCTTCATGTTCTTCATGAGAATATCATTTTGACTGCTAAATATGCTCCATGCTT
>BQKZ01007239.1:0-10070 GCA_036244855.1 Temnopleurus reevesii | reverse complement strand
CATCTACATGTACTCAACCTGCATAAAACAAATTCAAAAATAACAAATGCATTTATTAAATGCATTTACATATTTTACAAGTTATCCTTTCATGAATAAAATTGATCTGGGTTCATTTCTAATATGAAAGTGATGCAATCATACTGTATTATTCAAATAGCCACACAACACATCAGAAAAATAATTTGATTCCAAGTCTAAGCTACATGTACATAATGTGATAATTTTTTTTATTAATGTTCCTCTGAAAAAGATGACTCAGCAAAGAGATATATCGAACGAGTAAACTAAAATCAAATTCCCCCAAGCATAGTTTTATGGAAAATCTGAGAAAACGGGTCAACGCGGATCATTTCTCGGTGTCAAAGGTCAGAGGAGTATGTTTTCACACACTGCCATGTATCTGCTCGTATGAAAGATGACTCTTGAAGGCCTAAGAAAAATTGTTTGGATGCGACCCACCGACCAACCCTCTAAATATTGCCGACCTGAACTCCTTCTTCCTTTTTTTCTTTTCCACTAAAATTTAAAAATTACGGTAAAGTTATAAAGAAACCTTTGGAATACAGCCTGGAAAGATATCTTCAGATACCATTAGGCGTTCCATCCCCTTTTGAATCTTTACATGTATATTTTCACTACGAATTGTTTAAATTGAATTAGAATATAGAAAAAAAGTGAAAAAAACCTTTTCAGATCGACTAACAACTTTTTTTTTTCAAATACTGCATTGGATGGCATCCAAATAAAGTTTTTTTCTTTGGCCTCAGAACGAGAGAAGAGACATGCAGAGATGAAAAGTGCCTAGGTGCTTAACTCAATGGGAGGGTTACAGCAGGAGGCAACACCAGGGACATCATTTAGAAAACGAGAGGAAGAGAGAGAGCAAATTTGGACTAATTTGTGCTCTCGTGAAGTGTCTCCTCGGTGCCCACACCAACATGACATCCCGCTGTCTTGATGTAACATGTCATGTGCATTCGTCTAGGCATAAAGTTTAATTTGATTTCCCTGTACAGCTTCTGAAGTCTATTATAAAATTCAATGCACAATGGGGGTACATTTAACAAGTTAATGTTGGGTGCTGATTATTTCTTCTCTCTCCTTCCTAACTTCCTTCCGTCTTTCTCTCCTTCTTTCCTTCTTTCTTTTAATTATTCCTTTCTTTCTTCTCTTTTTTTTTCTAGCTGTGCCTTTTTTTTTATTTTATTTTTTCAGCCTTTATGTACTTGCTAATAGATTTTTGGATGGCGATATCAATCTCCGCTGTAAGCAGACTGATCAGATTTCTCATCAGATCAAAGCTCAAACTTACATCATATTTGGTACATTTTTAAGAAGTGGGACAGGAACAATCAATAATAAAGTAATTTAAATCAACACATGGATGCATTGCGTAATACTGTACCTTGTCAGTTTCAAAGGTTGCACCGTGCCGTAGGAGTTGTTCAATCTCTTCCCAGTTGCCTTTCCCTGCCACTGTCCTCAGACGCTCGTTGAGGGCGCTGATCGATCCCGACGCCATCTTGGATCTGTTCTCCATCCCGTCACAGGGCCGGGCCAGCCCTGGATGGGAGCCTTGTCTCCAATCTCCTTCTCAGTCTAGAACCTCAGTCGAAATGGAAGGTGGGCATTGTGTTGGTCCAAGCACCTTCAACTGAATAATTAGAAGAACAAACAAATAAATGACACTTTTTAAATTTAAATTATCATACGCCCATCACCAATAATTAAGTTAAAATTTTAAGAATTGCAAAATGTAATCAATCAATATATCAGATCATAACGTGGTACTGCTAAGCCAGTAAAATCACAACTTCCAACAAAAAAAATATAAACATTCTAGAACAAATATATATTTGAATGTGTATGAGGTAATGTACTTCTAGAAATACTCCGAATGCAAATGTTATCAAACTTATTGTTATCATCTTTACAGGTGAATGACTTCAATTGTTGCATGTTTCTCACTCCACTAAACATCCTCAAATATAACCTAAATGTATAGTTTTAAAGCGAAAAAAATAATAAGTGATCCCTAACATTTTGATAGGAGTGTAGTCACAAAAAGGGGAATATATGTTTGTGTAGAAGCTCTCTACAATGACAGCAACTACAGTGTGTCTCAATAAAAACGTAACACTTTTTAAATGGTTGGCAAATTGAGCATATATCGTTTTATGAAGGAATGTTGATATGTATAGAAAGCTGAAGGATCGACCTTTCTTATGAGATGAAAAATTAGAAAAAAGAATCATGCTTCGATGAACAGTGTTCACTTAAGTTAGAGGTATGAAAATGTGCCTGCGCAGGATTTTTCCTTTCAATTTTGGAGAGGTAAGCTACTTGTAGCTTAGCTTACAATAAGGTCGATATGAGATATTCAGGATCGATGAAACAACAGGGTATTTTAAATACCGTGAATACCATTCCTTTTTCTCTGATATTTATCAATCCCGAAACATCACCGCCCATTCCCCACCCACACACACAAACGCACACACACACTTCCACTCCCATCTTATTGTACCGGGTATAACAAAAAAGTCTTTTTAATGTTTAAAGATGTTCATGTTTCTTTTATTTTTTCTTATTTACAACTGCTTTGTTCATCTTGAAATAAGGATCTGACAAAAGTAATCAGTCCATAGTCCACATGGTTATTTTTTTTTTTTTGCCTGAATATCACGGCTTTCAAAGTATCGATTGAGTAAGGGTACCGGTAAAATTAAGTCTTTCACATTAATGATCGACGTCCACCTTTTCTCTCGATACACGATCTTGCCCATTTCAGCATGTCAGCTCTCCTGACCTGACTGTTGCTCTGTCCTGACGAATTAAGGACATCAATCTCGTGTCGGGAGGTGTGGTGTAGACCTTAATCTTGAGCCATCCCCCGAAGAAGAAGTCGAGAGGCATCATATCAGGTGAACGTGGAAGCCATTCAACTTCATATGATCACTGAAGAGCTGGGTGAGGTGTTCTGCAGCAATGGCAAGGTGCCCCATCTTGCACCCACCATACACGTCGGAACCGTCCATTCCTGCCATGGCGATACCTTGCAACTCTATCAAGGGCAGGGATAACATGTCCATCGATTATCGGGACGATTATTTTTGTCAGATCTTTCATTTTAAGATGAAAAAAGCAGTTGTAAATAAAAAGAAAATAAAAACAACATGAACATCTTACATAAAAAGATTTAACTTTTTTTTTTACAATACGATGGGAGTGGAAGTGTGTGCGTGTGTGTGTGTTTGTGGGGGGGCGGTGGTTTTTCGAAATTGATAAATAACAGAGCAAAAGGAATGGTATTCAATCTAATCAAAATACCCTGTTGATCCATCGATCCTAAATATCTCAGATAAATCTTTTTGTAAGCTACATAGCTTACTTGTCCAAACTTGGAAGGAAAATCCTGCGCAGGCACAATTTCATACATCTAAATCAAGTGAACACTGTTCATTGAAGCATGATTCTTTTTTCCAATTTTTCATATCATTAGAAAGGTCAATCCTTCAGCTTTCTATACATATCAACATTTCTTCATAAAACCATATATGCTCAATTTGCCAACCATTTCAAAAGTGTTACGTTTTTATTGAGACACACTGTATTGAGGCATACTGTACTTCAGAAGGGAGAAATCCCATCTCCCTGCTTCCAGTGCACAGTGTCTCTTCATAGCTTCCAACTGGGGGAAATCTCAACCTTTATCCATGGCTTTGTGGCCTCATACATACACAGGTTGAAGATGCTACAGCGTTTATGGAAAGTCATCAATCATTTTAATGTCAAACAAAACTTTGACTGAAGCACGATTTTATCAACAGTCAAATTCAGAGTCACCCCTCTAGGTTCACCAGAGATCTAAAGCTACAGAAGATACAAACTTGAACCAAATGAGTANAAGCACGATTTTATCAACAGTCAAATTCAGAGTCACCCCTCTAGGTTCACCAGAGATCTAAAGCTACAGAAGATACAAACTTGAACCAAATGAGTAAACTTCTAGAGCAAGAAAAGAAGATCTGCAATAGATGGGTATTGAAAAGAATTTGCGATACATGAGTATTGAAAAGAATCTGCAATAGATTAGTATTGAATCTAAATTGTAAATCTGCATCTTGGGGTTTTGAAACTTTCAAAAGCTTTCCTACGCTAAAAAAAAAAGTTTAGGGACAACTATTTATACAATGGTCTTGCATGTTATCAAACAAATTGTACTCATGTTCACACATTTACAGGTAGTGATTTCAGTTGTTGCGTGATAGCTTGTTATTTCTAAAATTAAATCTTGGTCCGGTTGAGCACTTGAGTTGAGATCTGTATAAAAAATCCATTTTTTAATACCAGACACTTTGAAATTTCACTGTCAATATCTTTGTCGACATATTTTCACTATTTACATTCATGAAAATTAATTATGTTTTTAGATCTCACCATCATACCAAACACTCCATGTTTGCGTTAATGGCTGTGCTTCAACATGTGCGCATTTAATAATTTTAGGTGCGCAATTTCAATATGCATCCAGTATTACCACGCTGTCCGATAATTGGATTTTCAATATAAATACATCTTACACAAAGTCCTGAATAAGCTCTTGCAATATGCATAAATGTACAGCAACTTAAATTGCTGATAGAACTTTCAGTATTGAATGTAACCTCTTTGAGGTTTTGATTTTATCCTCAGATTGAAAAAATTTAATTAATTTGTATCCGTATATGTACATGAAACACTGTAGGTGTAAAGTGTTCAGGGGTCAAACGCCAGTATCAAAGTCCTTATTTTTTTTATTTGTACAAATGTACAAGGTTACATGCACACTGTAGCTCATGTTTCTGTCCAAAGTGATTCTTCATAGATATTTTTTCCTAATTGGAGAATCAAATATTTAAAGAGTTTCACACCCAAACTATACTACTAGAAGCCTAATGACAGTGAAAAACAAGCTCATTTGTTTTTAAATGGCCCATTCATTTCTGCATGAATGGCGCTTATTACCATGCATGAAACAATTATGTCAGCAAACATGGTGAAATATTTACATACATTTATGATTGACTTGTNTGTTACTTCTTAATTCAAGCGAAAAGAGCTCAAAATTTGGTCTTAAATTAAAGAGTCAGTCGTAAGGGTTTACCACAATGTAATAAAATCCTCTCTTGCAATTGGTTAAGAGCAGAAATACATCTTTTATATCCAAATTTTTCTCTGAAATGTAACTTACGTAACGTGGAATGGTCCAAATAAGAATGAAAGGGATCAAGTTGCTGTAGAAGTATTGTGTATATACATGTATGTATGTATGTATATACATGCAAATCTAAGTGCTTTCATTAAATAAGCATAAAAAAGAGGAAGAATACCTACATGTACACGTGTTAGAAAATCACTTAGGCCTGACAACTGCAACTCCCCCCCCCCCCTCCCCTTTTAACCGGGGGCTCATATTGTAATTGTATGAAACCCGAAAACCAAAAATATCGGAAGAGCCAGAATAAACTGGCCGAGAAAGCCTTGTCAATTGTACATGTAGACTGAGCTTTAATCTGTGGCTCATGCATACTGGACAATCTTTTTTTCTCAAGAATATCTCTTGCAGCATCAGCGTGCACTTTAACACTGTACTAAAAAGTGGGTTGTTTTTCTTCATTACTTCAATAACCAACCACAAAACCTACACAAATTGAAATATGAAAGAGCAAAAGTACCTCTGGTGTCTAAGCATGTCTTCAATATTAAAGGCTAAATCTCCACTTAAATATACCACAAGCCAAAAACCAACATGATGAATCAAGTCCTTGTAGCATACTCCAACGCTGTAAAACGATCCATTAGGGCAATGTGAGATAAAACACCACTCTACGCTGAAGCTCTTATCATGTTTGAATGCCACTTCATACAAACATGAACACTGAAAGCGATCCACTTCCCACTTTGAGAGTAATCATTGTTGCCTAAACGCTTCAATAGTCTAAGGATACAGACCCTGCATGTGTTTTCTTACAATTCAAATGCAGCTCTGTACAGCTAAAATTGTGCAGTATTGGAGGAAAAGTATGAGATTTATATTAACCAACAGCTACAATTTTGTCATCATTCCATACATGTGCATGTAGCTCCCTTTTGATATGATGAACCCTTCTCAATAAAATGTACTCCGGATACATGTAAGCCCGTGCACAAAGGCTGCTATTTATTTGTATTATGTACATATACCAGCTTGCATGTTATTAAACAATTACTCTTTAATACTGCCAAAAACTGTTTCATGCATACACTGGGGCAACTCAACGGTTTTGAAATGTGCATAGAAATGATCGCATGTACTGCCATCAAAAATCTTGAAAATCATGTGCAACTGAATGTAAATGTATGTTTACCAGAACTTCTGGGTCTAGAACTGTAGACTAGGATAGTGACAGTCCTGGCTGAATAGCGTTTGGATTTCGTCACAGACACTATGCACACAATAGGAGGGGTACGCCACTCAATCAATGAAGGGCAACAGTGCGCTATTGTTATTCCTCAAGTCAAGCTTTTCTTTAGGATCAATGACCAAGTAACACACCATTGTTACGCTATTGGGAAGATGAGGTGAAACTATGCAGATTATAAATAACGCATGGGGACAAATTCTCTAAAGGTTGTGATGAGACAATCTTCGCATTTGAAGCAGAGTCATGAAGTTGGGCGCCAGAATTACACTAGCTAGCTAATACAGTGTACATGTAAATCCATGCACACAAAAAAAAATCTGTCCACAAGTAAAGATTATGAAAACTCTGCATAAGCTACAATTCTTGCCATCGACAATAAAATAAAACTAAGAAATACAGATGGTGCTAGGCAGTTGTCACCGTTGACAATTCATCTGAGCCAAAGTATCCACTTCTAGTTACAGATATTCGTGCACGTGCGATCTTTTAGGATTTACGATTTAGATTGACCTTTTATTAGGATTCAATAGATTGGCAAATCACTCTTGTTTTTAACACCATATTTCAAATATTTCCTATGTTATTACCAAATGGAGTGCTTCTCTGATGCAGTATCAAGTACTTCAGATGATACTATAAAGAAATTGGTACTTTTCTAAAATGATAAACATATTACATGCATAGCTTCACAAACAGGAAGTCACTTCCCCAACCCCTAAAGATCGATATTGATGGTATCATGTAGTCCTCTGTCAGGACTGTGCTGTGAACCTCCCCCAATAATTCCATGTTTCGCCCGACCTCCACGTCAGAAAAACGTACAGCCCCAAGAATTTGCACCCCCGGTGAAATTCCGAGGTCGCGCGATCAGTGGAGGAACGCGCTCTATTGGGGGAACGTGAAAATGAGGGTGAGATGGCCAAATAAAAAACGGATATAATATAGACTAACTGATGATATATCATTTTATATCCCTTACACTAAGATCGTTGCATTGACAGTGTACAGACGAGAAAAATGAATAGATTTGCTAAGAAAGCCGTTTGCCATTGAATAGTACCATGGAATAGTACCATGGAATAGTACTTTTGTCGTGCGCATGCGTCACAGTCGGCTAAAAGAGATCTGCCNTGCAATATAAAACTAGATTTCAAGTGATTTATTTCATTGTTTATAATTAGTTTCCCTCATTTTTCTCATAATACAAACATTTTTTTGCAGAAAAATCTTATAAAAATGGTTCAGAAATTTTAGGTCAACATAAAAATCATTCAAATACATGGATGCATGCAGATTGATTAAAACTGTGACATATTTTTTAATACAGTGTACTTAGGTTACAGTAAACAGACAAGAAATAAACAGACAACCAAAGTTGCAAATTTCCATTCCCCAAGCATATGAAACAGAGCTGTGCACACACGTCCATGTAGCATCTAATTGGACTGAGGTCATTGACGCTACAATGTAGTCAAATGATAGATTTTGTAACTGGATATTAAAGGCTTACTCACAAAGAATTTATATAGGTGGTAAAGAAAGTACAATTCTTGGACATATTACTTGTCCATATCAAGGAAGTGATAATTTCATTTTCTTGCCTGAAGGCTCAATTTTGTTGCCCGGGCAATCATTATTTAGCATCGCCACCACCATCATCACAGTCACCATTGATCACCATCACCATCCTCATCATCATCATCATCATTGCCACCATTGATCATCACCACAACCATTGATCATCATCATCATCATCATTGCCACCATCATCATCACCATCAACATCATTGCCACCACCATCATCATCACCGCTGCAACAGTTTATCATCATCACCATCATCATCATTGCCACCATCATCTTGACAGCCACCATTGATCATCATCATCATCATCATCATCATCATCATCATTGCCACCATCATCTTGACANAAGCCAATTTACAGACAATCAGATTTAAGTAAACATAATTATACCGATGGGGTTTCTTCAGGAGGTCATTCTAGTTCCAGCAATTTCTCTTTTAAAAGCCTCATTTGTAATGCATTATTATTTGCATGCATTAAAAATGAATGATTTCCAATGTGTATTGTCCACCCCAATGAGGCAACCAAATAAAATGATTTGGTTGCTCTCCACAGAAAGACCCTCTGAAAATGGCCAGGTCTGAACTTTTGAACTTTCTCTTTTTTTTTGTAAATTTAACCTAAAATAATTTTGATGCTCTTCGGCTTTTCATCCCTTTCACATTTTCCAAATGACCAATGCCTTTCTTTAGAAAATAGCATTCGAGGGCAACTCAATAGCTTTTCTTTTTCTTTTTATTTTCGTGCTCTTTTTTTTTTTGCATAATGGCAAATGGTTGGTTAATCCAAATTCTTCCAACATGATTGTAAAATGCTCACAAATTGTGTGTTTTTTAATTGATTTTTCCTAAAGATGCCTTTGCAATATAAAACTAGATTTCAAGTGATTTATTTCATTGTTTATAATTAGTTTCCCTCATTTTTCTCATAATACAAACATTTTTTTGCAGAAAAATCTTATAAAAATGGTTCAGAAATTTTAGGTCAACATAAAAATCATTCAAATACATGGATGCATGCAGATTGATTAAAACGGTGACATATTTTTTTCAATACAGTGTACTTACATGTAGGTTACAGTTAACAGACGAAAACAGACAACCAAAGTTGCAAGTTTGCATAAAATCACTCTTGGTATTATTTTTTAGTAACATCCAAATGGCTATAGCTTTCCTAGATTTCTAGACCAAGTTACTTCAAGCTTGTTTTAAACTTTTGATCTGTGAGTCTGACTTTTCTTCTTTGAATCAATGCAAGACTTTTCTGGGGCAGATCAAGTCTTTAATGCCCTTTTCATTGGCCTCAGAGATTTTTGGTGACTATTTTTCTTTATCCCATGTGCTGTAGTATAACATGCGCCCCATAGAAAATGGTCTTGCCTGACCGGAATCAAAATTTAAAATCGGCATATGCATGTACTGTACGTAATATGTGAATGCTTGGTGCTCTATTAGAATTATCAATCCTCATGCATATTACCAAATCAGGGGTGTAACAAAACATTTTCTCACCACTTGCCTGTATGCCAATTTCTATTCCCTAAACATAATGCACACACAGTCATGTAGCATCTAATTGGACTGAGGTCATTGACGCTAGTAATCAAATGATAGATTTTGCAACTGAATATTAAAGGCTTACTCAAAAAGAATATAGGTGGTAACGAAAGTATAATTCTTGGACATATTACTTGCCCATATCAGATAAGTGATAATTTCATTTTCTTGTCTGAAGGCTCAATTTTGTTGCCCATGCAATTGGGCAATTGGCTTTATAGTGCCCTGAAATCTACCACCATCACCATCATCATCATCATCATCAACGACATCATCAGTACGGTACCATCACCATCACCAAGACCACCTGTAGTCATTATTTAGCATCGCCACCACCATCATCACAGTCACCATTAATCATCATCACCATCATCACCATCATCATCATCATCATCACCATCATCATCATCACCATCATCATCATCACCATCATCATCATCATCAACATCACCATCATCATCACCATCATCATCATCATCAC
>BQKZ01007238.1:14565-29208 GCA_036244855.1 Temnopleurus reevesii | reverse complement strand
CCCCCCCCCCCAAAAAAAAAAAAAATTATCATTTGCAGTGAACTTTTCTCCTTGATATAATTTGTATGTATGCTTTTATATATGATAACTTTTTGATTCTGTTTGACTGGTTTTACAAGATATCTTCTTCGTGTTGGTCTAGAATATACAAAAACATAACTGTCAAGTTTATAAACCATCTGGTGTCATGTTATTTTTATAAAATAGAACATGTCCGATATATGTAAGGTGGAACATTAAGAATAAGGATAAGTAAAAATCAAGTTTGATTTAAATTCGAAATCACTTTTGCAGGAGTGACCTATCCTTCAGGCGAAGTCCAGCAAAGTCTACTCCGTAAGCTGTACACTGAAGCACAGATCGACATTGATGATGTGGAGTACTTTGAGGCTCATGGCACCGGCACCAAGGTCGGTGACCCAGAGGAAACAAATGGAATCGCTGCCGTCTTCTGCAAGAACCGCACACCGGACAAACCTCTCCTGATTGGCTCTGTCAAATCCAACATGGGGCATAGCGAGCCGACGTCGGGTCTAGCAGCCCTGGCGAAAGTCCTGTGGGCATTCAACAAAGGAGTCATTCCACCCAACATTCACTTCAACGAGCCAAACCCTGACATCACCGCCCTACTGGATGGCCGAATGAAGGTCATCACTGAGCCCACACCCTACAACGGGGGATACGTCGGCGTCAGTTCCTTCGGCTTTGGCGGATCCAACGTCCACGTCATCGTCAAACCCTTTGAGAAATCGACCACCATTGAATCCTCAAGTCCCGCCCCACGTCTTGTCCTCTGCGCATCTAGGACCGAGGAAGGAGTCCAAGAACAGATTAGCCATCTTGAGAAGAATAAAGACAGTGTGGAGCTGAAGAGTCTGTATGACCAGATTGCTAATGCTCCTCTCAATGGTATGCCCTACAGGGGTTACACTGTCATGGGGTCAGAGGGTCAAAGTTCAGAGGTCAAGCAAGTGTCGCCACCAGAGAAAAGACCAATATGGTAAGAGGCAAACATCATTTATTTCACTCTCTCTAGTTGCACAAGCTTCACATCTGATCTTGATTTCATATCTCAATTTATTTATCATTTATTTGGCATTTTACAAGAAAAGTTGAAACATGATGATCACTTAATGATTACAACAATGGAAAAGAAAAAATAAACATGAGAGATGTGAGAGAAAGATAAATAACCTGAGAAAAGTTGAAATGACTGCCAGGGTGTGGAAATGGCATAACCTTTACCCACAGGTCTACCTTCCCACATAGCAACAACAAAAACCTAATCACTCAATGGACTGGTATGGGTAAGGACCTAATGTTCCTCTTCCTGTTCCTCGACAGTGTGAATTACGCTATTTAAAAAGCCATATTGATGACAAAATTTGCTCTATGTACCAATGCAATTATGAATCGTTCTTTTCCCCCTCTTTTATTTGAAGGTATGTGTTCTCTGGCATGGGATCACAGTGGGCTGGTATGGGCAAAGACTTGATGGTCCTCAAACCGTTCCGTGACTCCATCGACTACCTCCACGATGTTCTCAAGAAGGAGGATGACTCAATGGACCTCAAAGGCATCATCGAGGATGGCAAGGAGGAGCTCCTACAGTCAACCATCAACTCATTCTCAGCCATTGCTAGCATTCATGTAAGTTTAATCTCATTGCGCCTCAAGCATTTTTTTAAAGTGGATCTGGCGCCATATAAATTATATATCATTATTATTATTATTGCCATTTTTGTTCATGATCAATGACTAAATGATAGATTTCACAGACTAGGTAATATCAAGCAAAAAGTGCTGAGAAGGTGTCTGAGCGGTTTTGATTCAATAGCAAATAAAGTGCAGACATTTTGTCTTCATTATTTCTGTTTTCTTTGAATACATTTTTAGTGTGTTGGTTGAACCCGGCTTTTAATGTGATGAAACCCTGAAATTATTCACTTTCTTTGCATAAATCGTTGAAATGTTGGAAGTTTTCATGAAGCAAATTTTAGTACCACCATTCAAAATTCAATTTCTCCTTGTATTTCGAATGATAGGTTTCTTTGCATTAAAACTTGATGACGAGTAGAGCAGAAACATATTACATTAACTTCCTTTCCTGAACATTGGCCTATTGACCTAATCCTATTTGCACATTTACAAGCATTTACAATCAGCACCAAGATAATGATGGAAGGAATCCTTGATTTTCTCCTTCATCTCTTTAGGTTGCTCTTGTCAACTGCTTGAAGGCCGTAGGGGTTGAGCCAGATGGCATGATTGGTCATTCAGTTGGAGAGCTCGGGTGCGGTTACGCAGACGAGAGTCTTACGGCGGAGGAGACTGTACTTGCCGCATACTGGAGAGGGCGCTGTGTTATGGAGGCGCAGCTTCCACCTGGAGCTATGGCTGCAGTTGGTAGGTAGCACTGGGTTGAGCTTCATGTTTGCAAGTGGATGGGTGATACCACACACAACTGAAGACCCTTCCTCAGGTGCCAAACTTAGCCATAGGGGTTATCATGGAGTGCAGGAAAGGGCCAGTCTTGCGTAGACTCATGCAAACAATGCACCTCCATAAATAGCTTTATGAAACAGATACTTTGATTTTTATGCTGGCTATTCAAGGAAAGAAGATCCGCAGCACCTTCATGGTCAAGCATTTGTCTTCTTATGAAGTGACTGGGAGTTCTTTTTATGAACAACCCATCCTTACCATAATATGAAATTTTTTGTTCTCACACTCCTCAAAGTTAGAAAAAGCTTTTGCGATTGCCTTTTTTGCCTGATGAAGTTTGAGCTAAAAATTTATGCAAATCCCATACTAACACAACAGTTGCTCTTGTAATGAAAACAATATTTTCACCTGCTCTCGAAACATAGTATTGCACGCGTTAGGGTTGTGAAAATGATCTTATGATTTGGCATGTATGCTTGGTGAGATATCTAATTCAATTCTCTATCTTCATCCGATTACCATGGTGATTAACATATTCAAAGCATTAAAGTTTACAAGCTGTATCTTCATTTTTTTAATAGGCCTTACTTGGGAAGAGACAAAACAGAGGGTACCTCCAGGCGTTGTCCCAGCCTGTCACAATGCAGAAGACACTGTCACCATCTCTGGAGACAGGGAGTCTGTGGAGAAGTTTGTTGCTGAGCTGCAGGAGGAAGGCATCTTTGCCCGTTCGGTAAACAGCGCCAATGTGGCGTTCCACTCGCCACACATGGCCCAGATTGCGCCCATGCTCTTGGAAGCACTTGAGAGGGTAAGTCCCTATAACACAATATATTTTGACCTAGTGGTTAAGGCATATGCCTTCTAATCAGAAGACTGTTATCAAATCCCAGACAAATCTTTAATCTTCTGTGGATAGAAATACCATGGTGCACTCAATCCAAGTGAAATGGGTATCTAATCAGAAACTGGGTGTTAATAGCCAACTAATCAGTTATATCCAGGAAAATTAATATATATTGCATATATTTTCCTATAGTATCAAGCACAGTTGAGTATACACACAGTTTCTATTCTTCATATATTTTCTTGTTACCCAATGAAAAGCAAGGTGCAACTGGAAAAGGAAAGATTTGATGGTCTAATAAGTTGTCTTATTTTGAAAATACTTGAGACCACAAGTCATTTGAAAACGGATGGAATTATTTTCTAGTTAAGATGACTTTTAGATACATTCCATTTATTTTTTGTTAAACTTCCTCTGCTGTAGATTTATCAACACTGCAATTTGAAGACTCTCTGTAATTTCATTCACACAACAGGTGATCACAAACAGACGACCTGCGTCCAAGCGCTGGGTCAGCACATCCATGACCTCTCCATCCGATGACCTTTGTGCCCCACCATCTAACATGTCACTGGCTGCCTACCAGGTCAACAACCTGGTCAGTCCTGTTCTCTTCAGAGAAGGCTTGGCTAAGATTCCAGACAATGCCGTTACCATAGAGATTGCACCTCATTGCCTGCTGCAGGTGAGAATGACCTTTGATGTTTGACCTCTGTATAAATTTCTGGCATCTATAAATCAGCCTGATATAGGTTTTGTTTTGATCTTCTGGTTAAACTGAAACAGTTTGTCATTGCATCTAGAAGTGAATTCTGACAATTAAGGAACAAATTCTGCAATTTCCATTGATTTTGTGCAGGAAATACCCAGTTCTTTTTAGTGGATAGGTTAATTGCATGATTGCCAATCTGTATTTGTATAGAAACAACTTATATTTCCAGATTTTGTTCAGGGTCGTTCCAAATTCTTGATAAGTTGTTGTCTAGATGCAGAAACAGTGAATGCTACTTTAATAATTTTGAAGTTTTTTTTTTAATGCTTTTCATCAATGATGCATTATTTGAGAGAAATATTCCTAATAAAGCTAGAAGTTGAAAAAAAAATAGGAACAGCAGTGAAGGAAGTTATTTCAGTGATTCTGTTGCAATGTATACTTAATCATTAATATAGTCTTATCGCAGAAAAAAAATGTGGTCAGTCAATTCCTTTGAGTTATTGGGTAAAAGAGACAAACTACTGAAAAATGATTTCAATCAACCCTCAACTCTGTTCTTTTCCCCAAAATTTCCCAGGCAATCTTGAAGCGAACTCTCCCCAGCAAGGTGGAGTTCCTCAGCCTCATGAACCGCAAGAAACCAGACAACCTCGGTTTCTTCCTCGCCAACCTCGGCAAGCTCTACGCCACCGGTATCGACGTTGATCTGGAGGGCATCTACCCAGCCGTCGACTTCCCAGTGCCTGTGAGCACGCCCTCTATAGCTCCGGCCATTAGATGGGATCACTCGCAGGAGTGGGATATCCCGAAGGTGGAGGATTTTATGAAGCAGGGAGGTAGTAGCCCGACTGTCACAAAGTTCAGCATTGGTAAGTCTCAACATTAATTGTCCTATTTTTATGTTCATGAATACTGAGATGGAGAATTCCACGAAAATGTCATGTCCATTATGTTAGCAAGGATGCATCTACAAGACAAATGTGCAAAGAAATTACTAGATATTTAACAGATAGATAATTGACATTATCGGAATATCTTTATCAAATTTCTATTCCTGGGAATGCTTGAGCGCCTGAGTGCATAGCTTGCTCAGCAGTTCTATCCAGGATAAAAATATGGTACCCAGTATCAAGCGCAGTAGAGTATATGCATATAGTGATTACGCTATATAAATGGACCTATTATTATTGTTTAGGAATTTCTTGTATTATTTTTATCACCAGAATCGGAAGACTGTTTCACCATTGATTATTGATTTGATGGTTGTGTCCTGTATTTTGCCCGTTGTTTTGTGCTTTTGCTAGAAGGAATAATACTATGTGTAATAATGAACTATTACACATTTTTATCCTTGCTTTTTTTCATTTCCATTTAGATCTCCAGAATCTGAAGACTGTTATATCAAGGACCACTGCATCGATGGTCGCGTCATGTACCCTGCCACTGGCTACCTGTGTCTTGTCTGGCGTGCATTAGCCACAATTAAAAACGCTCTGTGTAATGACTAATTCTGATAATCATCTATTTGTATTGATTTCCAATCCAGATGTGTCCCAGAGTCTGAAGACTGCTATATCAAGGATCAATGCTACTGGCTATCTGTGTCTTGCATGTTGTGCTCTAGCCAGGATAAAAAGCACCATAGCAGTAACTGATCTCAATTTTTTTTTCCATTTCCATTTAGATGTGTCCCCAGAGTCTGAAGACTACTATATCAAGCGCCACTGCATCGATGGTCGCATCCTGTACCCTGCTACAGGCTATCAGTGTCTTGCGTGGCATGCCTTGGCCAGGATGAACAGCACCATGCCTAATAATTTATCTCTTTTCTTTTATGTCCAACTAGATGTATCCCCAGAGTCTGAAGAGTGCTATATCAAGGATCACTGCATCGATGGTCGCTTCCTGTACCCTGCTACTGGCTACCTGTGTCTTGCATGGCGTGCATTAGCCAGGATGAAGAATACCATGCCTAATCAGATGCCAGTGGAGTTCAAGGATGTCACCATACATCAGGCAACTATCGTCCCAAAGACAGGTGAGTTCTTTAGAGACATGGCTCGTTAATTCATAAGATGACATAATGGACCCTGTGGGCTAAAACCAAATGTGGCAACATTAGCAACAAAGCTAATATGGCAATATTGTACAACAGCAAATCAGCATCAATTGATTCTCTGATGTTGACATAAATGGCAATTATGTAATCAATTCTAAGTTTTATGCACGAGGGCCATGATGTTGTCTTGCATTGATATTAGGTTAGAAAAAAGCATGGTGTTATTCCCTCTTTTGTTTGAATGTTGATTACCTGGTTACTTAAACAATGCAGCCTCGTCCTAAATCTGTCATACTCTGCGACCACTGGAAATTCTTTATCAATATGAATGGAGCTGCATCTTCTCTTCAGTACATAATTGAGATTGATAAAATCAATACTTAAACATTTGGCTACAGTGCACAAAACTGATTAACCCTTTCTTACATGAATCATTTTCAGTCTTCATCACAGTGGGTTATTCAAAGACAGTTTCCATACAATATTTTCATATTTTCCTCTTGACCCTTCTCAGGTACCATCAACCTGGAGGTTCGCATTGCTCCAGGCTCCAACTCCTTTGAGGTTGGTGATGGTGACCAGCTAGCAGTGTCTGGCAAGATCTTTATCCCAGAGACTCCTCTTACGGAGAAGGATTCTGCAGAAGATGGCTCTGTTGATGAAGCAGGAGCCATTATCCTGGAGAAAGGAGATGTCTACAAGGAGCTGAGACTGAGGGGGTATGAATATGGACCAGACTTCCAGGGAATTATCAAAGTTAAAGATGATGGTGAGTGTTGGACTTCAAGTGATGATGTAACTCGAGGAAGGGGCGAGTATCCTCCAGGAGTCTGGTTTATGGGCACAGGATCCATCATGAGAACCAATGAGGCAGCGTTTACAAGGAGTTTAGATGGGGGGTTGATATGGTCCAGACTTCTAGGATTCATCAAGGTCAAAGAACAGGCAGAGGAGCAGATGTCTTGCAAGAGCCCGTTTTACTGCCACTTGAGCTCTCATTCTCATAATAAGGGATATGCATACTGTCCAGACCTGAAAGGAATTATTAAGGACAGGAGGAATGGAACTGGGCAGTTAAGGAAGATGGTGAGCAAGGGGAAGAGGATTTGGATATCATGCTGGAGACTACTGCTAAATTGATAGCAAACCCAACCTCTAGGATTAAGGGGATCTGTAATTACAAAAGCTGAGACAGAGAGTCTTATGTGTACTTTTGAAAATTTCAGGGTACATAGATAATAAATTCTAAGTCATATTGCAATCATCTATTGTCCTTTTATATAGAGCGTATCTACCAATTATCCTTTACAAGGACTATGAATATAGGTGACCATTACATAGGTGGATGCGAAGACTGACTGAATTGTACATTTATTTGCAGGAAGTGAAGGAACCCTGAAGTGGAGTGGTAACTGGGTGAGTTTCACAGACACCATGCTCCAAGTGACCATCCTCAACCGACAGAGAGGGATCCGCTGTCTCCGTCTACCCACCCGTATCAGACGCATCGCCATCAATCCTGCCCTTGTTGATGTGGAAGTGGATGGAACGCAAGGTGAGCTTGTGGCTATGAGGGAAATTGATCACATCTCTCAATTTCGCATTGTGCTGTTATTGAAGATGTCCATGATAATGCAGTAAGCCATTTATAGTTAATGAATTTAAACAAATTTCAGTGGTGGGATAGAATGGAATTTGATATAATTGATTTTCATACCATCATATAGACTAGACTAGACACTTTTACAAGTCGGTGATGCCTCTGTTGTTTTAATCATGACTTTGAGCAGTGGATGAGGGATTGATTGTTAAAATTTATCATCAAAATTAACAAAAGTGTAATAAGCAAACGATGGCCATCCACTTCTTTGTTTTGCATGTTGTGTATACTTCTGGATGAAAAAGCTTCCACATTTATGTATAAAGATTTATTGCATTAGAGATTAACATTATTGATTAGACTGAGGAAGCTTTATGTCATAATTTGTCAAAGAAATAACTTGTTTTCACAATTTTACACATCTTTTTCCAGAAATGAAAGTCACAGTGGACCCCTTCACAGACACCTGCCGAGCTGGAGGTGTGGAAATCTCTGGTCTCCATGCCACAGTGGCCCCAAAGAGACAGGTACAGCATGCTGCACCAACTGTTGAGGACTTCACATTTGTGCCTTACAATGAGGCCAACCTGCAGTCAAAGGACAGTATCCTCAAGCAGTACAGCAGCATCTGCAGTAGGTATGTCCACATGGTTCTGGAGGTGTCCAGGAAGAAGTTCGCAGATGCTGGAATGGAGTATCCATTCAAGGATGCAAAGGTGAAAGCTGGTTGTGTCGTTGATGAGGAACAGCTGAGACCATTCCTTGAGAAGCCCGAGTATGGCTACCTGCAGGCACTGCAGAAGATAGGTCAGCTAGAGCCAAAGGAAGGTATCACGAAAGACATCCAGGATATGTTTGAGGCAGGTTGTAAGGATGATGTCCTGATGCGAGGACTGATCAACGGCAGGCACTTCAAGAATGCACTGGACGTCGTATGGGAGAACACTAGATCAATGAAGATGAAAGTTCTGGAGATTGGCGCCCTCTCTGGTCAGATGTACCCCAGGGCCATCTCTTGCTTGCACTCGCAACCCACAACAGAGTTGGACTTTTCCATTGCTGAAAGCGACAAAGATAAAATGGATGAAGTTGCGGAAGAGCTGGAGGCATTGCACATCAAGACCCATGTCTGGGATGTTGGCACAGTACCTACAAATGGACTGACTGCAGCAGATTTAGTTCTTGTTGATGGACTCTCTAGAAAGACTTCCGATCTTGATGGGGCTCTCTCAAACATCAGTTCAGCTCTCAAAGAAGGAGGCTTTGCCATCTTTCACGACATCACCAGTGACCCATCGAATGTTGGCATGACCTTTGACCTTCGCACTGTGACCTCTGAACAGGAATACATCACTGCTTTCAAAGCTTGCGGCTTTGAGGTCATCTCGGTCAAGAGCAGCGGTCTCCTGACCTCACTCTTCCTGTGCAGGAAGATGACTCCCAGCATCCCTAGAGACACTTCGCCATTCATCCTGAACATCGATGACGACAGCTACTCATGGGTGAAGGGACTACAGGAGAAGATGTCGGAGTTTGAGGGCAAGCCATCGGGAGAGAACATCTGGTTGCTCTCGGACAGGTCCTATCACAGCGGCATTGTTGGATTGACAAACTGCCTCAAGCATGAACAAGGTGGAGAGAGAATTAGGTAAGAATTGGAATATATTAAATAATCCACTAAAGCATGAAAGTAATATGCATTTCAACAGTTAAACTTGTATGTTAATCTGAAGCCATGAAGATGTAAATAGTCGACTGTGAAAATGGATGCACAACTATTTTGGATGCTGATTGTCTTGCCACTGAATTTTTAAAATTGAGATAAATTTTCAATGGATAGTTTTAATCATGCCAAGCAATTCTTTCCTTTAATTAGATTTCTCTTTGGAGTATTTCAGAGAAGCATCCATGTATCAATTAAAAGTCGCAGAAACATGAATATAGAAGATGATAAACATTAATTGCCCATTAGCAGAGTATCACTTGAATACATATTGCTACAGCTGCAATTACAAATTAGATTTTTATCGTAATACACAGATGCATCTTCAATGCCAACCCAAAGGCTTCAGCTCTAGACTTCAGCCAACTAAACGGACACATGGGGCGTATCCTCAACCAAGATCTTTTCATGAATGTGTACAAGGATGGAGAGTGGGGATCATATCGACATTACTTCTTGGAAACATGTAAGTTTTAATCTGGATTGTTAGTTAAATAGATGGTGACGGCAGTCATTAAGCTTTAAAATAAAGTAATAGACTTAGTCGCTAGACTTCAGTCAACTGAACGGACACATGGGGCGTATCCTCAACCAAGAACTTATCATGAATGTGTACAATGATGGAGAATGGGGATCATATCGACACTACTTCTTAAAGACATGTAAGCCTGTTTTTTCAAATGCTTCAGATGGATACAGTCCTTTGAGAAATAATAATATGATTGTAATGAAAATAATAACAATACAATAAAAAATTATGATATAAAAAAAGAGAAGAATGGTTATTATTGTGAGAGCAATTGTGATCATCATCACAACATGTATAGAGCTCTCAATACAATTGATGTAGCTAAACTAAATATTTAGTACTTGGATCATTCTCTCAGTTTATTCTTACTAGCACCCATTGACCTATGCCCAGTAGATTGCAGCACAATTTAAATGAATTTGTCAAACCACCATTAAATCTCTGATAGCAAGGCAAGAATCAATCTCTGGAAATTCATCTTGATGTTTCTACATCACACATGCCTCCCATATATCTGGAAAAACTTCTAAATATGTTTCCAAACTGAGAAACTTTAGAATTTGAACCAATCTCGAAAGTGTCCTGACTCCATAAAGATTGTTAATCCTTTCTTTATTTTTCTCCTGTAGCTCCTGACGATTCAAGGGTCAAAACAAGCCATGCCTATGTGAACACCCTGACCCGTGGTGACCTTTCAACTCTGAGATGGGTAGCTTCACCTATGACCTACATGACCCCTGAGCAGCTTGGCAAGGATGTGTCGATGTGCAGCGTGTACTATGCATCCCTGAACTTCAGAGACATCATGCTTGCCACAGGGAAACTACCGCCAGATGCACTGCCAGGTAACTTTATGAATCCCCTTTGCTTGCTCGAATTTTGGTGATTTCCAAGAATTTTATTCCCTTTGTCTCATTCTGGCTACTGGATGAGATGAACATGTAAAGCGAAAGTCTTTACCCCTTGAAAGTTGTATTGAATGTATTGTAATCAAATGTATTTAATGGTGCTACTCTTGTAAACATAGAATCCCTAATCTCAACTAGAGCCTCTCACGCCAGTAATATATTTGTTTCATATCTTCATATCAACCTATTCTGCATCTTTTTGATGTAATGTTCCATTTACTTTGTTAGAGATCAGATTTCCTTATATTATATTTCATCTTTTTTTGTATATTTGGGTGTGTTGATTGTAATATTTTCATTCACAAAATTTTTTGGTACGAGTTTGTTTGACTATATTAAATGAAATACCCTTTCACTGTTTTGTTCAATCAGCTGAACTTGCACAGAAAGAGTGCATCCTCGGCTTGGAATTCTCTGGTCGCCTTGGCAACGGGAGACGGGTNTATAGTAGATGGAGGTAAGATGAGGGCAGATCCAGGATTGGGGTTCCACAGGGGTGGGGGAGGATGGCTGAATGCCAAACAGGCTAATACCATGGACCCCTGCTAAGGATGTTACTGGAGGTGGCTTATATTAGAGATATAGGCAGACCCAAGAGCGGGGAATCTGGGGAGGGGGAGACTGAACGACCTCAATCACTTTGGTGCAACATTCTTCAAAGTGCACAGCAAGTTAGCCATCCCTCCTCCCACCTCCTCCCCCATTGGTATTGCTTGGAGTAATGCTGCCCCCTTCAGATTTTATTGAGAATGGGTTTTTGTTCCTAAATAAATTTGGGGTGACTTTTATTTTGTTGGCTTATTAAAAAAGAAAATCTTAAACAACCTTGATTGCATTTTTAAAGATTATTATCAATATGAGTATTTGTATCAGTGAAGAGATTAGAATTGAATTTTTAGTAAGTAGAATGAGATTTCGAATTGTAATGATTTAAGGTAGGTGTTTATGGCATAGTATCATAGAGTCACCTTCATGAATAAATCTAATGTTGAGCGACTAACAATGCCGAAATATTATCTTTGCAGGTATCGATCCACAGTCTATACGTGGGACAAAGACTGGAGTCTACATAGGCTGCAGTGTTGCGGATGCTGCTGAATCCTTCGGTAGCGATGCAGAAGCACTAGTAGGTTACAGCGTGACTGGGACCAACAGAGCCATGCTGGCTAACAGGATGTCATACTCCTTTGATTTCAGAGGTAACTGATTTACTAAAAAGAATTAAGATTTAGACCAAGAAATATGGATTAGAGGAGGCATGATGGCGAATAGGATTTCATGCTCTTTGTTTTCAGTGGATCATGTAAACAAGATTAGAAATAAATTTCATTGACTTATTTGGAGTTGAAATACACTTGGAGGGTGTTGCTCAAAGTTGCAATTGACTGCAAGTTGCGTGTCTTGTTGAATACGCATACCGTGAGCGAATGAAAATGTACGTAACAATTTTCAAAGTTGCAGTTGGTTTGCAGGTGATTTTGAACAACACCCCCTTGGTGTAATTTTATTATACCCCCTTTGACCACAAGTGTGAATTTTTAGAGGTTTTTGGCAGTTTCGAAAATTCACAAAATTTTACATTTTGTCTGCTATATAATTGAGTAATTAAGGTGTTCCCAATTTAATGAGCATTGTATTTATTCCTCTGACACCACCTTTTCTTGTGGCTTCATGGCCCTACACAATGCCATACAAAAAATCAGAAGAGGTGACTGCGACCGCAGCCATCGTCAGAACTAGCAACCTTCCTTGTGAAGCCTTACAGCTCTCTACAGTTTCTCAGTTTGTATTAACCTTGGATCTCTGAATTGATTTGACAGGTCCCAGCTATTCAGTCGACACAGCCTGTTCCTCCGGGTTCATGGCCCTACACAATGCCATCCAAGATATACGGAGAGGTGACTGTGATGCAGCGATTGTTGGAGCTAGCAACCTTCTTGTGAAATCTCACAGCTAACTGCAGTTTAATGCTATCTTGTAACTTTATTTGACAGGTCCAAGCTATTCCGTCGACACATCCTGTTCCTCTGGCTTCATGGCTCTACACAATGCCATCCAAGACATAAGGAGAGGTGACTGTGATGCAGCCATTGTAGGAGCTAGCAACCTTCTTGTTTCAACCACACATTCTCTCGACAGTTTTATCACTCACTTTAGCTTCTAACTTTATTGGACAGGTCCCAGCTATTCCGTCGACACAGCCTGTTCTTCGGGTTTCATGGCTCTACACAATGCCATCCAAGATATACGGAGAGGTGACTGTGATGCAGCGATCGTTGGAGCAAGCAACCTTCTTGTGAAGCCTCACAGCTCACTACAGTTTTTCATTTTGTATAAACCTTGTATCTCTGAATTTATTTGACAGGTCCCAGCTATTCTGTCGACACAGCCTGTTCCTCCGGTTTCATGGCTCTACACAATGCCATCCAAGATATACGGAGAGGTGACTGTGATGCAGCGATTGTTGGAGCTAGCAACCTTCTTGTGAAGCCTCACAGCTCACTACAGTTTCTCAGACTGGGAGTTCTGTCACCTGATGGACAATCAAAGTCTTTTGACAGTTCTGGTATGTAAACGTTTGTAGAATTTTGACACATGCTTTAACAATTATTCTAAAAATCTACACAATTAGCCAAAGTTCAACCTCCAAGTTAAACCTTAACCAAATATGCAAAATAACAAAAGCATGAACATTTTCATTACCTTTACCATAACCCTAGATATTGCAAGAATTTAAGAATAGAGCAATCGTCGCTGAATTAACTGTAGGATTGAAGCTTTGTGATATCTATTGAACTATTAGAAAACATACTTGAAATAATTGCCACAGACTCTTTGGAATAAAGCATAGAAGAAATGGTGTCATTCCCATACTAATCCAGATACATTTCATTTCAAGTGGAATAAAAAAGAAATAAACAAATCATATGACATTCAAAAGTCTATGCCCACATTTCTTTACTACATAATGTTCTCCTGCTTATGGACAAATAAAGATTAAGAATGTCTAAATCACTCCTTTATTGATCAACTCTTTTAAAAGAACTCAGTTTTTCAAAACAGAGCAGATAAATGCATTCCAGCCTTATGATTGATATATGATTTATGATTGATATATGATTTATCATTTAATGGAATTGTTTTTGTTATTGTTTCAGGCAATGGTTACTGTCGATCAGAAGGTGTAGTAGCTTTGTACATCACAAGGAAATCAGTGTGCAAGAGAGCATATGGTTCCTTGGTTCATTCCGGCACCAACACAGATGGTTATAAAGAACAGGGTAAGTTCTTTCTACATGCCAGTATCTAAGCATTTTTAGTCATGGTTGATGAAGTATTCCTGCCAACCTATTAAAGTGTATGGAACCAGGCACTTTACATCACAAGGAAATGAGCGTGCAATAGAGCATATGGTTCCTTGGTTCATTCTGGTACCAACACAGATGGTTATAAGGAACAAGGTAAGGTTTCATACATGCCAATGTTTTATTGTCATGGTTGTTAAGATCATGCAAACCTATTATTGACAACTGGAACCGTGTCACTAAGTCTATGGGAATTACAGAATTCAGTAGTCAATGGGTTAAAATATATGGGACCAGGCGCGTTACATCACCAAGAAATTGGTGTGTAATAGAGCATATGACTCCTTGGTTCATTCTGGTACCAACACAGACAGTTATATGGAACAAGGTTACATATTTTGAGTATTCCAGCTTATCATATAGATACTTGGCACTATATTAGTGTATTGTTCACCTTTTCAGATCTTTACTGCTTAAAAAGAGAATCAAAATAAAAAACAATCCCCCCCCCC